>VDFB02253780.1:0-113515 GCA_007258455.2 Sequoia sempervirens
TCATCCTGGGCAGGTTGAGGAAGGAAATAAAGACCAAGCAGGAGCTAAAGAAAAAAAATGAGAATCTTAGGAAATGCTTGGAGGATTTGATGAAGCCCCTGCAATCCATTAATCCCTTGGTTTCTATTGCAAGACCTTTACCTCAGAAGACCATCACCGAGCTTGAAAAGATGAAAGCTTCCACTCTTGCCACTACGAATTGGTTGCAAGGGGTGCGAACCAAGGGTAATGAGGCTATCAAGGAGATTTTTTCAACTAGAAAGGATGCTATCATGGAAACTGATTGGTTGAAGGCGGTGTTGGCACATGATAGGGAAGATACAAATCTTTTGTTGGAGAAAACCAGAACTATCATGGAGTACACCCAAGATAGGTTGGTAAGTGATCAAATTCTTCCTTCCTCTAGAGTTTCCGAACCATGGGAGTGGTATGAGGCATTGCAGATTAGGTAGAAAGTATTGAAGAAGATTTACAAGCAAAGGAGGAAAATTGATTATACCCTAGCCGGTGTTTACAATGGATCCATTGCCTTGTTTGAAATTATGACTGGAAGAAGGAAGATCGTGCCCAAGTACCTGATTTTGGAACAGTTGAGGAAGTGGTGGCATGATTTTTATGCACCAAGTAATGACAATTCCGTCTCTGAGCATTAGTTAGATGATGCGGCCACATACATTGCTTTCATTGACAAATACCTAACACATAAGGTGGATTGGGATAAGTTGGTAAATCAATCAAGGGGGGAGATTGCATCAATTGAAAGATGACTTAGGGTTTTTCCATTACCACCTGTGGCCGACTTGGATGGGGCGCTCTTGAAAGTCCATGAAGGGCCTGATCGGAATAGAGACAAAGGGGAAGGCAGTTAATGCCCAACTACATCGAGATTTGTGCTTCCCCATTATCACGCCCTGCATTGGTCCGAGCTATATTTGGAATCTCGGGCCGACCTGGGTGTAGTTCGTGCATTTAATGCATTCCTTTACTCCATTTTGACTTTCTCTTGGCCAACTGGTGGTGCCTAATTAATGCTGTGAAACTCTTGTTAGGCCGACGGGTTTTTCTGGGTGGATTCTATATATTGGGCATTTCGCCTCATTTGTAAGAGTTAGAATATAGGGTTAGAATATAGAGATTGATATAGAGTAGAGATAGTTAGAAGCGAATTAAGTAGAGCAAGTTAGCAAGTAGTTGTTCTTAAGCAAATATTGTAACAGAAAGTTGGAATTGTTGCTATAGTGGATAATTCGAATGCAAATAATGACATTGTGATTTGGTGCCATACTTGTATTCTCTTGTCTTGCATGGTTCTTGTTATTCTATCTTTAAAATTGCTTTGAGGAGGTTAATATTTAGATTAGATCGAATTCAATAATGTTTGTGATTTGATATTTGAAGTGTTGCAACAATCCCTTAGTCCATACTTTTCGCAACCAATTGATTGTTAGTTGCTTTTCAAAGTTAGCCTGGACTTCATATTCGTTGTGCTTAGTTCAATTGTGAAGATTTGTTCATTTCAATTGTAATAGGGTTATTTGAATGAATGTTCATGATTTGAAAATATTAACACCTCAGAAGATTGCACTATTTTCTATAAGATTGCAGATTTATCTGGGTCGAGTGGAAATCAGTTTTGAGGGATTGGTCCATTTCGAGTGTTGGTCATTTTCATTGTTAATCTTAGGTTTAGTACTAGGTTTAGAAATCTCTTTGAAACCCTTATCTTTTTTCTATTTCTTTGATTATTGGGTTAGATCTAGAATTGAAGTATCATTACATTGTTAGATCTGATAAATTGAGATTCAGTATTTTCCTTGTAGTAAGGTCCCATTGTGATTACCAACATTTTCACATTTTATCACTAAGTTGTTTATGCATTGTCAAGACCTAACATTAGAGACCTTGGGGTTATCTCTTGAGGCTTTCTGATAGAGATTTACCTTTCAAGTGAGATAGGATATTCCATTCTATCTAAGTTGTTGTTGTGCAAAAAACATCATCAACAAGGTTTACCTCACTTCCTTTAAAACAAAGGTGAGTAGGCGGTCTGACACATTGAATCAGTCTAAAGCAGCTCTAGCCCAAGTAAGAACTGGACTGCAAATTACTGCTACTCAAGGGAGCAAAGAATTGCTTGCAATTATTTAAATTACATGGATTACAAAACTAGGATGAAGGCACAGGAGAAGCAGTTGCAACAAGAAGTTGTCAAAATTTTTGAAGATGAAGAAGCTGAAGTGGCGGGAGATGATGCATAATTAATATTAGTATTTCATGATACTTTCCTTATTTTGGCTCTTTAAGTTTAAAACTCTTTTAATTATTCGGTGCGGTTATTTTCAAGAAACCATTACCATGGCAATTTGTTTATGCTTTAAATATGGATTCAGTTGGTATGCTTAGGATCTTTTTGGGTGAACTTTAATTTTCTCATTAGCACAAAACTCTGTTATCTTAATATTTGTTGTCTTTTATTTTGATATAGAAGACAATGGTGGAATTTGTGCATGTGTAATATTTGAATTATGGTGTATGAATCTATTCTTCTTATGTTGAATGTTCTGCTAGTGTTTAATCTATAATTGGGATAATAGATATTTCAATTTGTTGCATCACTATAGTATCATTTATTTGTGAATAAGGGTTTTGTGGTGATATTTGATTTCATTCAAATTGTGAAGTATTTTCATTTTTATTTTATGAAATTGTTGAGTACCTTTAAAGCTTTCTGGTTAAAATCCCCTACCTTTATTTTCTTTCTAGTTAAAAGCAACAAAAGTTAAAGATTATTCCTTGAATATCAAATGAAGGTAGCTGTCACCTTCTAAAATAATCAGAGAATCAGTCTATGAATGATATGATTGTCGATTCAACTGTGGTTACATTTTTCACCTTTATGGGAATGAGAATATAGAGTTAGGTGATAAATCTATCAACCAACATATTTTTGGTGACTCTACTTGGGATAACTTAGAAAAATAATTATTGTATAATGGGTTGCTCTATAAATAATATCAATGGTTCTTCTGAGGCGTAATGCTCCTATCCTTTATCCTAGCGTAGATTGGTTAGTTGGTGATCAAGAAGATATAATTACTGGTCTCAGGTTACTTGCTTGGTAGTAGAGAAGAACCAACTATCAATATCACAGAGTTAACAAAGTATTAGAAGAGGAACTTGGGGATATTATTAGAGAAAATGCAATGCGCTTTGAGAATGCTCAGGAGATTGTGTTCGTAGAAAACATACCACCTCTGGCTAGAAGAGTAAGAGCTCCTCCCATACAGGCTCCTAGGAATTAGGCTCCTAGAAATCAGGTAAACAATAGGAAAAATCCTCCATGAAACCCTCAATAAACAAAAGTTGGAAACTTCGTTCCTCTATCATTGTCTTGTAAAAACTTGGCTTTTAAAAGGTATACTAGGAGTGATAAGAAAAAAGGACTTGTGGATAAGGATTTCAATTTTTTAGAAACTGTTGATTTTTCATATTTTCCACCCACCCGAAAAGTCAAGTCTATTAGCAAACCATCTTCTCCTCCTCCTAAACCTAGTGTAGATGGTATTCCAAAAATATCCTGCCAAACACTTCTTTTGTGTGGTACTACCCTTCCTACACAAGCACATTTTCCTCTAGTAATGGCACAAATAGTCCCATGGGGGGCTGTCATAGGTCCTCTAACCTTTGGAGCCAGTGCACAACTCCATAACTTACCCAAAGGTTTAGGAAAAATCATACCCAAATTCAGTGGAGATGGAAAAGTTTCTCCCGATGAACATGTGAAAGCTTTCTTTGCCACCTCTTTTATTCTTGCAATACAACATGAGGATGTTGCTATGAGACTCTTTGTAGAATATTTGATAGATGTAGCTGCTGACTGGTTTTATTCTCTTCCCAATGGATCTATTAACAATTGGGATGCCTTAAGAATAATATTTGAGAACAGATTTAAGTGTACAAAAGACGATCAAGTCTTGGTTGCTCAATTGGGTTCAATGAAGAAAGAACATGAGTTAATGAGGGATTTTGTGGCTAAGTTTAATAAGTTGTATAACATAATTACTGCAAACATGAGGCCTGGTGTAGAATTTTTGAAAGCAATGTTCATTAATACTCTTCCACCAAATGTGAGTTTCATTATTAAAAGGGAAGGTGTGGCTGATTTAGCTGCTGCACAAGATAGGGCTGTATCAATTGAAGATGATCTGATCATCTTTGGAAAATGGAAAAAATAATTACAAACTGGTAAGCCTTCACCAGTGAATTCTACTGATCCAGTCATTCAAAGATTGGCTAATGGAATTATTTATCTCAAGAGGAAAATTCCAAAGGGTTCCACACAAACTCCTTATCAAGATATTTCCAGGAATTACCAGGGAGCTTCTAACAAGATGCTTCCATTGCCTGCTCCAAATCAAAGGCTAGCAATTGAAGGCCCTTCTTCCCCTAGTAAAGGGAATCATTGTAATTTCCATTTGACTTTAGATCATGATGGAGCTACTTGTTCTGAGATGATTAGATTCATGCAAATGCTTTCAACGAATGAGCGTACTATTGAACCATATGTGGAGGAACCTAGTCCGTCTAATGATGTTGGCGTGAACTTTTTTGAGTTTGTATTAGAGGCTGAAGCAGGAGAAGATGTATATGTCAAAGTCAATGATCCTAATTTTGTTGTTTTCACTAGAGCACAACATGCCAAAGTTGATCAGGTTGTTGGCTCATCTTCGGCCCCTAAGTACATTTTGACAAGGTAGAAAAAGCAAGAGAAAAATGCTCCCAATAATGTGCAAATAGAGGTACCATCTTCTTCATCTTCTACCCCTCTTTCTTCTAGTTCATTTGACATAGTTGAGTCTTTCAAGAATACCAAGATTCAAATTTCACAAGCTGAATACTTGAGACTCAATCCTTCTGAATTGGATAGGTTAGTGAGATATGCTAAATAAGAGCCTTCACCATCCCAATGTAATGCCCAAATTTTTGGTAGCAGTGAAGCCAATCTTGAGAATCATATTTTCTATAATACCATAGATAAACCTTCAAGTCACAAAATCCATTCACGAAATGAGAACCTTTTTATATATCATTATATATTGTTGGTTTTAGGCTGAGTAATTGTATTATTGATTCTAGAGCTTTTGAAAATGTGATGCTTGCTCAAATAGCCAAAGCCTTGGGTTTGTCTTATACCACTTCCCAAGGAAAATTTTATTCCATGGATGGGTTCCCAGTTCCTATTATTGCTCAAATTAAAGATGCTCAAGTAGCCTTGGCTACTTTTCCTAAAAAGAGGCCGAAATTAACTATATTGGTTGTTGATATCCCTGCTAGTTATGGCATGCTCTTGAGTAGGAGTTTCTGTAAAGATTTGGGTGGAGAAATTCAGATGGATTGGTCTCACACCTTAATACCTTTGGATGGGAAGAAAATTCGTTTAAATCCTAAACCTAAGGCCAAGTTTACTGTCTTAAAGTTTGGTGATCCAAGGGCATATATTTTATTTGTTGAAATTGGACCAAGAACCTGTATGTGCACTTCTAATCAAGAGGAAATTTTAAACTCTATCAAGCCTAATTTAGTAAATGAGTTATGGACACTCGAATTTGATGGAATTTGTGCCAGTGTTGGGTCAGGTACTGGAGTAGTTTTGATTTCACCTAATGGCTATAAATTTCCCTTTGCTTTCAAATTGGAATTTGCTAATACCAATAATATGGCTGAGTATGAAGCTTTATTGCTTGGTCTAAGTGTAGCTAAAGAAAAAGGTATCAAAAAATTGAGGGCTATAGGAGATGTAGAATTAGTTGTGAGGCAAGTGAGGAAGATGTACACTGTGAAGAATGGCTGGCTTAAGCATTATAGGAATAGAGTTTGAGATTGTATAAAAGATTTTGATGCTTTTTCAATAGAATCTGTCCCCATGGAGCAGAATGCTAGGGATGATTCCTTGGAAGTTTCAACGTCATTGCTTTTTTTTGTATCTAGATTTTAAAGACGAGTCCTACAAAATTGAAATTGTGTATAGGCCTAGTGTTCCTAACAATGTAAATCATTGGCAGGTGTTCAATAATGATTAGTAGATTATTGAGTTTTTAGAAAAAGTTGAAGCCTTTGCTCACATTTATTTTGAAGGTAGGAATGATGAAAATAATGATGTTTTAGAAGGTGACATTGTTGCTCCTGATGGAAAGCAAACTGAAGTTATTCAATTGAAAGGTAATAAGATCCCAAAGGGTTTAGTCTCTCTTGAACATTTGTTCAATAGACATGATCAATATTTGAAACAAAAAGGAAAGGTCTTTATTGAAACATTTGCTGAGTATGAAAAGGTGAATATTGGCAGAAAAGATGATCCTAAGATTGTGTGCATTGGAAAGTGTTGTTCTCAAGAAGAGAAGGAGAGACTGATCTCCCTATTGACAAGGTACAAAGATGTTTTTGCATGGTGTTATGCAGATTTGAAGAAGTTCAAAAATGGAGAATTTTAGCATAAAATTCCACTGAAACCTGGTGCTACGCCTTATAGGAAGAAATAATGAACTTACAATCCTAAGGTTGCAGAGGCTATTTTCAATGAAATTGACAAAATGCTCAAGGCTATAATTATTTATCCTATCCATCACTCCACTTGGGTGGCCAATATAGTCCCTGCCAGAAAGAATAATGGAGAAATAAGGATATGTGTTGATTTGAAAAATTTAAATTAGGCATCCTTAAAAGACAATTATCCTTTACCGGTGATGGATCATATTCTGCAAATAGTTGTTGGTTCTAAAATGATGTCCATGCTCGATGGCTTCTTAGGTTATAATCAAGTTGAAGTTGCTCTAGAAGACCAACATAAAATGGCATTCACTACGCCTATTGGTGTTTTTTCCTACAATAGAATGCCATTTGGTCTTATTAATGCAGGGGCCACTTTTCAAAGGGCCATGGACTTATCTTTTGGTGATCTGAGGAATAAAATTATAGTAATTTATTTGGATGACCTAACAATTTTTTCTAAAAGGAGAACTAATCAACTACATGATCTAGAAGTGGTATTGCAACACTGTAGAGAAGAAGGTATCTCTTTAAATCCTAAGAAGTCCATATTCGTTGTAACTGAGGGGAAACTCTTAGGTCATATTGTCTCAAAAGATGGAATCAAAATAGATCCAAAGAGGGTAAAAAAAATCATGTAATTGGGATTACCTACCAATAAGGATGGTATCAGATCTTTCTTTGGTCAAGTGAACTTTTTGAGAAGGTTTGTTCCTGATTTTGCCGAGTTGACAAAGCCTATTTCTGATATGATGAAGGACTGCCCAGTGTTCAAATGGAGCAATGAAGGAAAACAATCTTTTGTGGACATTAAAACTGCAATTGCAAATGCTCCTACTTTAGTTCATCCTTATTTTACTAAATATTTAATTATATACAGTTATGCCTCCAAGCACACCTTGTCAGCCATCTTACTACAAAAAAATGAGCAAGGTATAGAAGCTCCTATCTCTTTTATGAGTATTCCTTTGAAAAAGTATGAGCTTAAGTATTCTCCTCTTGAAAAACATGCGTATAATGTTGTGAAGGCACTCAAGAGTTTCAAGTTTTATATTCTTCATTCTCATACTACTATTTCTATTCCTGAAACTGCTGTGAAAAGTATTCTTACTCAGCAAGATATGGGTTGCAATAAAAGAGGGTCTTGGATAGCTCATATCCAAGAATATGATTTAGATATTAAACCTACTAATCTAGTAAGGGGAAAGGGACTGGAAAAAATGATTTCTGAAAGTAAACCAGTTGAAGAAGAAGAGTTACCGTTAGCACTATTTACAAGCACAACTGATTGGTTTTCTGATATCTCTTATTATCTAACCTATGGTGATTTCCCATCACATTTATCATCAAAAGAAAAGAGGAATTTAAAACTTAAAGCAAACAAGTATGTTCTTTGGGAAGAGAATTTGTATAAAAAAGATGTAGATGGTACTTTCTTGAGGTGTGTTGATAAGGAACAATAGAAGAGGTTATTGGAAGTATTTCATAGTGAAGCATGTGGTGGACATTTTTCTGCTTCCGTAACAACCTTCAAAATTCTACGTCATAGATTTTATTGGCCAGTTATGTTTAAAGATGCTTATAAGTGGGTATCAAAATGTGAAAAGTGCTTAAAATTTACTAGAAAATCGCAGCTTGCTGCCTTACCTTTGAAACCTGTGGTAATTGATGAGCCCTTTCAACCACGAACTTATAATACAGTCCCTCATACATCTATCATTCGATAGATGGCCCTTCCCTTCAACGAAGAGATTGGTAGAGTAATCACTAATGACAACCAACTGAGCATAGCACTGTGTCCTACATAACTAGAACCTTGTAATCCCACAATCTCGAACTAGCATGTAATATGAAATCACAATGAATTGAAAGTGTAGTCTCAAGCATCACACAGTCTAAGTGGATGTCGTACATTGCACTACTTTGATCAAAGAGTTCTCACTCAGTACTTTGTGTGAAGTCATCTATCACATACACTACTCAGGGCCAATTTGACTTAAGGCTATCTTAAGCTATGCATAGGTTATTGTCCTTCAATGGATAGTTTGTCATCCCAGACTAACCTACAACATACTTGTAATAAACCTACATAAGTAGTAAGTACACAAGCTAGGTATATCCTTCAATGGATAGTCCGTCATCCTAGATAACCTATCTTCAAAACAATCTACTTACATATAAGAATATTAAATCCTCTCCCATACTGGATGTCCACTCCTAGGAGTAAACACAAGCTTTCCTAGTTAAATCAATAACTTAGCTAAGTGTATCATATGTGCTTTACATGTTCAATCATACCTGGTATATAATACTGATGATAAACATCCATCTCCTACTTTGGAGTAAATACAAACACATTGCATCCCATGTTCAAACATGTCTAGTATAACTAAATACCTATGTTGAACCACATGTTACATAATTAAATACCTATGTCAAGCAATCCCTCTAACATATCTAGTATAATCAACTACTTGTGTCAAGCAATCTCTCCTATCATGAAGTACTTAAAAACACATTATAAAAGCAGCCTAAAAGCTTCAATTCTTTTATTCTAGACACTCTCAATTACTTCTATTGCACTTACAGAAAAGACATTTCAAGCAATATAGAAATCACATGAATTCCAAATAAATAGTAACAAGAATATCCCATGCTTGTTATCGCTTATCCCAGATATCGATGACAATGCAACCTTCTTCAAACAATAGCTCAACTTAATTCAAATTCCCAAATCAATTACCACTCCCTCTCTTGTTGAAAGCACTCTCCTCTCAGGAATAGACAATTCTTCCTCACAAAGTCCACTCTTTTCTCAAATTCAAATATTATAAACTGGTAAAACTTTAGATGTAATAACCAGAAAAACTCATTCAACGCCTCCCTCAATGATCACATAGAAATGAATGATGGTGGAAAATGATATTCACTCTCAAAATGGTAAGAATGATACATAGGACATGAACAAGGTAATTCGAATATGAGGATTGAGATAACACAAAAGGCAAAGCAAAGATAATGACAATGGCCATTTTTCGATACAAGAGAGTTGGTGACTATTTATAGAGAACCCAATTCTCCAAAACTCCTATAGCCATGGCATGTGAATTGACACCACTACCATTTGAATTATTCAACCTGGAGGTGGTGCCAATTCCAGCCCGTACTCAACACAAAAGCATGATGAATCGATTCTCAAATTTTCTAGCATAAGAAGACTACTTCCAAAAGCACATGGAGAAATTCATAATTTTCTGCCAAATCAACACCTACATGAAAATGGTAACAGAGGTGGCACCTACTTTCACCATCTATCCCTATTTTGTTGCTTTCTGTTCACATAGTTGAATAAGTTCATATTATCCAAGAAGCATGTTTTAAGTTGGCTTGGTCTTTAGATCACAGATGAAAGGACTCTTCCCAAAATAGCATTGTAAGTCTTTAATTCACCCATATTGGATCACTATTTACTTAGACGTCTTTCCATAATTCTTTCTGCCAGTGAAATACTTCATATTGATTTGGTCAAGCCAACATATACTAAATGTATTGTTTTGTCTTACCCATACGTATTCCTAGTTGATGACACATGATCATTCATAGAGCCGTGAATGTTTCCACAATTTGAGTTTCATCATATTAAATTATATCGACATATAGAGCCAAAGTTTAAATATGTGAATTGAAGTCTTCATCAAATCGACTCTTTCAACATGATTCAAACACACCACTCTATTCTCTTGGGTGTTTCTCACCAAGTGTGCAATCACCCTCTTTACTCATGTGCTAGTCTCAACCATTTGACATTATTAAAGAACTTAACATATCTCAATGCTATCTTTTGTGTAAAGTGCGCCCTATGTTTATGGCCTAGGTGAGATAAATTCAACCTGATTAAGGTGCTAATATATGTCATAAATAATCAGTCAAACATATTTCAATAATTCGACTTCTAAATAAATCAGAAACAATTCAATTTCCAATGTTGAGATTCATTTGTAATTTATATATATTTTATTATATATAGTTTATATTTAATATATATATATATATAAATACCTCAGTATATATATATGTTTATTAATGTAACTTATATATATATAATATTTAATATATATTTATATATATATATATTTATTAAATATATATCGTGAGCTAGTCAACATATATCCGATATATATGTGAATTTGTAAGGAAATAATAATAATAATAATATCCACATTATACAGGATGCGTGCATATATACATATATATACTTGTATATACCTCTATGTACATGTATGTGTAGGTATATCATATCGAAGCATTCATATGAGCATATCCATTTTCCAACGTACACTTGCATCAATATGCATATACCTATGGATACGTGTATATACTATACGTATGTATATATGTCCACATCCGATTCACTTACATCCATTTACATTACCATCATATTAATAGGTGTGTACGTGTGGTATATCTATACATATGCATATACGTGTCATTAGATCCCCCTAACATGTATGTGCATACATATAAACATACTTCCACCTACATCCCACCTATCCATATGATCGTAATAACACAAGCATGATCTCTGAAACCAAATAGATAAACATCACTCACAAATGCAAGAAAAACTAAACAAGATTCCTAATGTGAACATACAAGCTATGTATGACTTACCTACAACCCACACAAACTAACTTAGTTCACTCAATCTAAGGTGGTGTGTGTATGCTCAGATAGTTTACTTTACCAGTTACTCGACCAAGATCTTCTCCCTAGTGATACTTCCCCTACCCTTGGAGAATGAAAATTTACCTGCAACCATTAACACATGCCTATGACAGTCAGCTGTTCACAACATATGTAGTATACGTAAACATCTCCTAAAGTTAGAATAATTATAATTCAATAACCTTTCATTCACATAAATGCAGTATTTCACCATGAATAACATCAACTGAGATAACACCAAATGAAACAACATCAAATGAGATAAAATTCATATTGATAACAAAGTACAAGCATCATTAATTCGTCTTCAAAATTCTCATTACATTCACATTTACCCTATCTAGTAATGGTAAATAGTAACTTCACAATTTGGGGTGTAACAAGAACACCCAAATCCCTAATCCCAACAACCCACTTAATTCTATCAAAATTTGTCAAAGTGTTTCAAAGTTTTAGAGTGTCAATATTCTTCATCCCATCATCCTTTATCAAACTTGTCATCCTTGACATGCCTTCCCTAAAATCCCACTTTCCCTTCTAATCCTTTTTTAGAGTTCTAGAGTTTACCATACCTTGATACCATTCATTTAGCATGTGGTATGTGTTATCCTTGATCTCCAAAACTCAAAAGTATAAAAATTCTAAGTCCTTTGCATCCATCAAACTTTCATATTTCCTCATCCATTCCATCCCTTGGTACCCATTTTGATACACATTCATTCCCTAAAATCCAGCACTTTACACTCTTTAAAAAGTTTGTCTTACAAAGTTGGACTTTCAATCTTACCCTTAATTGGTTACCCTTTCCATCAATTCCCAAAAGTCTAAAACTCTATCGATTATTCGAATAAACCTATCAAAGTAATACTTTAAAACTTCCTCATTCATCCTTAATTAGGTATCCATCTCTAGCAACACTTGAAAGTCTATAACTTTTTCAATTCATTTATACAACCTATTGGAGTTAGAATTTCAACCATTCCTTAATCAGGTACCTCATTTCTACCAACCTTGAAAGCCCAATACTCTATTGATTGCTCAATTTAACTTATCAAAGTAATATTTTCAACCATTCCTTAACTCGGTACTATTTTAAGCCCTACCTAAAACTTTGATTTTTTTTAATCTCAAAATCCTCTTCTTTATTGAGGTTCCCTTATTAGGGTTCCATTATTAGCCTTCCCATCTCACATCTCCCCTAGATCCATTACTTTCATGTTGAGCTTGACTCCCTGACCTGAACACCTTGTTCCTTTTTGGTATTTCAAGCTTGGAATTCCCAACATACTTGTTAGACTTTCCTTGCCTAGTATTCCAAATCTTGAAATTTTATTAGTTGATGTCCAAAGCTCTCATTTACTCCCAAGATGACTCAAAAATGGCATCAATGCATCCTCAATGCCCATCAACCACCAAATTTGACTCAAAGGTGCCCATAATCCTTCTTTATGTATGTTGGCATAGATCCAAAGAAGAAAAGAGGCACTTAGTCATGCCATAATTTATTGTAGTGGGGTGACCCCAAAATAGCGTGTTCCATTTTTTGGCCAAAGTAGGATATTTAAATCAATATTTTCACCAAATTTCCACATTTTGACATCTATAGAAATTAAATCGTTAAGAATTTGAAGATGATGTGAACTAGTGATTTTTAAGATTTTATCTATAGATTATAAATATTTTAAAAAAAAATTAAAAAATAATTTATAATTTTTTTTATGTAACTTTAAATAAGTTATGTTTTATAGTTGATAGTAGTTTTAAAGTGATGTTACTTCGTTAAAGCATAACTTTATTTGTAGAAAGGATAAAATTATAAATTTTTAAACATAGATTTGTAACAATAATATCTAGTGCATCGATGTTTTTTTCATAATTTTTTGTTGCATAATTTTTTTATAACTTTTTAAAGTGAGATTAACAATAATTCATACATAGGTTACTTCGGTAATGCATAAATTTTTTTATATGCATCTGAATTAACTTCTTTTTTTATTGAAATAAGAACATCAATACTCAGTATACATATATGTTTTAAGTTTTTTCTATTTTACAATTTTTCTAGGTGTGTGGAATAGAGACCTTGCTGATTGTTGAAAAACCTTTCTTCACTAGAAAAATATAATAATCAAATTAAATATATTTAAAATTTTACTCATTGGAAAGTTTATTTTGAGTGTTATGATCCTGCAAATTATCTTTTGACATTCATTTCATTTTTTGGTCCAACCCAAGGTTGGAAACATAAAATTTTGAGTAAAATATGAGGCCTAAGGTGGAAAGGTCACTTTTAGGGGCTTCGTTCAAAGGTATGGAATTTCCACCAAAAAAAATTAAAAAAACCTTCGAACGAAGGTAATTTCTAAAAATGAAAACAACGACCTTTTTTTGAAGGTTCTTTTTCCATTTGAATGATTTTTTATTTTTTACACCTAAACAAAGGTATTTTTTTACTCACCTTCAAATGAATGTGTTTTAAACTTTTTTCCCACTTCTAAGTTGAAAAAACTAGTGTCACAAGTTTGGGACTCACTATTGTGGGTTTACCCAGCAATGGAGGTCATTATGCTTGAGAATTCATGTCTTTTCCTAGTAGCATATCATTTCCAAGGGATTTCATAGATCTTGTATTGAGGAACACACTTCCATGATGGTTTTTTGTGTTGCAAGTGAAGATTCAAAGAGGAGAAAGAGGAATAAAAGCACACCCAAGTTAATGCAGACACTAGGGTTTTAGAATTTGATGCATTTGTATTATGTTTTAAATGATTTATGATATATTTGTGGATTTTTTGGACCTACACAATTAAACACCTCTATAATCATCACAAAAAGTAATAGAGATTAAAATAATAGAGATTTTTCCCTTCTAAAACTACCCTGTGGATTCTAACAAGTGTTGTGCTCACCTACATGCATTAATAGCAGTGATGGTGATGGTTAAAGTGATCTATATAGCATTCATCTTGCATGCCTCTTTGGCTCATCCCACTTTTGAAAGCCAAAGATCTATATATTTGTAGGTTATCTTATTTGTAAGAGTTCTCAGTTATGATATAACAAGAAGAATTCCAAAGAGAATTTATTTGTAATATGTGTTATGCTCTTCTCAAGATGTAAAAACTCGCTCAAGCCTTATAATCGATAAAATAATTTTTTTGTTTTCACCTTTTTCTCATAATTTCTATCATGTTGTGTATTATTTAACTTAGCAACATGGTTTTGTAGATATTTTTCTTCTTTTAACATTCTTTTTGTGTTCTTACCTTCATGTAGGAGTGATTTTTTCCTCTTTTAAGGAGATATATATTGTGTATGTCTTGTTTGTAGGAACTATCTATAGATTATATACTTTATTCTTATTTTGAGATATATTTTGGTTCTCTTTCCCTCTTAGTGATTATCAAGCCCATTATCTTCATACATGCTTGTAGGAGTTGGCTAAAATAGATATTTGTGTGAATTTGCAACCATTTATAGGTTTCATGTGTTGTTATGAGCAATGAGAGAAATAAATTAAGTATTGGTGCATCGCCATCTTTACCTTTACAATTATTTCCTTCTCCATTTTCCTATGAATTCTTAGAGTAGGAGTAGACATTATTTTTAATATATGTTGAGTTGGATCAACACCTACACTTAGGCTTAGAAAGGGACCAACCTTCTATGAAGGTCTAATCTCAATTTTAACAAGGTCCCACACTTGAGAGATCATTCAAATTATGTCTTTGGAATATTGAATTGGGTTCAATAATGGTGCAATAAGGGTGATATATAGACATCTACTAAAAACTAGTTACATGTTCATGATTTATAAAATGGGTTGCTTTAATGGTAATTACACATGCAAAGATTGAAACCATAGATCTTGATTGATGTCATAGTTGCATGAAAATGGAAAATTGATCAACCTTCGAGATGTTAGATGTAATGTATCGTGTGTGAAGGGATAAACCTCAGTGGATGTACTTGATAACCAGATGGTGGGGCTCCATGACCATGTGTCCATTGTTCTTGTGGCTTCTATGCCTTCACCTTTGAGGATAGTGGGATGCAAACCTCACCCTTAACACCCTACGTAGCCACCCTCATTACTAGGTCGGTCTTTTGGTGTAGTGGTTGGGCCTTTGTGGTATCCGAGCTAAGGTATCGAGGTCAATCCCTACGGAGTGTGGTGGGTTTTAATGTCCCGTGTGTGAAGGGATAAACCCTGAATGTAACATGTCGTAGGCCTAACCACTACACCAAAATACTAGCCTAGCAATGAGGGCAATTACCTAGGGTGTTAAGGGTGAGGTTTGCGTCCCACTAGCCTCGAAGGTGAAGGCATATAAGCTAGGACCACAATGGACACATGGTCATGGATCCCCACCATCTAGTTATTAGGTACACACTTGCAAGTACGATGGGTTACATCCACCAGCGTTTATCCCTTCATGCACGGGACATTACATGGGTATTCACCAAATCAAACAAAAATGAAAATTAAACCTTTTTTATGGAGCATGCAAGATTACCCTTACACCTTGGATGCTTCTACATTAGACACCCGAGGAAATTTGAGAAGTGACCTTGTCACATCTCTGGTGTTCATGGAAAACCAAGATGGTCAACCTCTACCTTAGACAACCATGATGAATCTTCAATAGGCCTTCCTTTCCACTTGACCAAATATTCTTCATATTGCTCTGCCCACATAGCTATCCAAGATTTCTTCTATCTCTTCCTTCTCTTGAGTAGGTGCTGAAATATTCCACTATTATTTTATTGGTTCATCCCCCATGTCTCCTTCATGACAATCTATTAAATCAACAACATTGAATACATGAGAGATGTTTATTCCACTCAAAAAATCTACCTCATAAGAACTTCATGAATCATGTTTCTTCCAGATCCTGCATGGTACAAAATTATTCAATTTTAACTTGTTATATGTTTCCACAGGGAACCTTTCTTTCCTCAAGTGAACCATGAATTCATTTCCAACTTGGAATTCCTTCAATTTTTTCTTTTGGTCTACCTTATCCTTGTACTAAGAATTCATTTTATTGATATGCTTTCTTAACTCTTTGTGCAAGGTCTTCAGGTGCTCTACAAAATATTTAGCCTCAACACTGCTCTTTTCTCCTTTCTCCATCTTTCTCAACTCAAAATCATTCCTTGGAATGCTTCCATATATAATTTAGAATGGAGATTTACTTGTACTCCTATTAACAAAAATTTTGTATGCAAACTCTAACTGTGGTAAAATCAAATCCCATCCCTTGGTCTTATCTCCTACTAGGAATCTTAGTAGGTTTCCCAAAATCCTATTTACTACCTTTATCTTCCCATCTGTTAGTGGATGGTGTAAAAAACTAAACTTCAAATCAGTCTTTAGTTTATTTCATAAGGTTCTCCAAAAACACCCAACCAATTTGGTATCCCGATCTGAAACTATACTCTTTGGTAAACCATGTAGTCTTACCACCTCTCTGAAAAACAACTTTGCAATGTGAAGAACATCATTAGTCTTGTGACACAAAATGAAATGTGTCATCTTCAATTTTTTTTTGAACACTACAAATATTGAGTCATATCCTCTCTGTCTTTGGTAAACCAAGAACAAAATCCATGCTGATATCTTCCCATGGTATCTTTGATACAAGTAATGGTTGATATAGCCTAGTGTTTTGACTTACTCCTTTGGAAATTTGGCATACTCTATAAATTTGTAAAAAATTATTCACATCCCAATGCAACTGTGGCCAGTTGTAATTCTCACTAACAAGATAAATAGTTTTATCTCAACCAACCCTCCACTATCATTTTCCTTAATCAAGTTTTCTTCATTGAACTCCTCATAATGCACAACTAGCTTCATCTAAACAACATACCATCTTGGATTATGAAATCCAAACATCTTGTGCTATCCAAAGTAATAGGTTCCAAACAAGCTTTCCAAGCCTCTACAAAGTTTGGATCTTCATAATATAATTTTTTGAGTTCATTGAACCCAACAACCTATATCTTCATCTTTGCTAGCAAAATTTCTTTTTTCTTAAGGCATCTATAACTTTATTTGGTCTTCCATTCCTTCCAAAAAAAGTATAGCTCTACAAAAATTCAACCCATTTTAAGTGCCTTTGATTCAAATTTCCTTGGCTATTAAGATATTGCAAAGCTTGATGATCAATATATAAAACACTCTTTTAAAAATAAATAATGTCTCAATTCCTTCAAATCCTGAATTATAGCATAAAATCATGATCATAAACATAATAATTTATCTTGGCATCATTAATCTTCTCACTAAAATAGGCAACATGTGTACCTTCTTGACTCAAAAAATCCTATGACATTGTTGCCAACATCACAATCTACTTGAAATAACTCATTGAAATCTAGAAGTGCCAAAATAGGTTGCGATATGAATTTATTCTTCAAAATATAAGAACTCTTGGTTGCTTCTATAGTCCACTTAAACTCTTTTCTATCACAAGTCTCAGTGTTTTAGTTAGGGGTGCACAAATAGTAATAAAATTCTTAGGATTTTATAAGGCCCCTTCCCTTTATATCATAGTCAGCACCCCTTTTATTCTAAAATTATGCTACTTTACTATCTAGTTTAAGAGTGCATCATTTAGATGATACAAATCCAATTGTGTTTGAGTGCCACTATACTTTTATTCATTCAACTCTAAGAGTAGATTAGTTAAATTCTTATGTGAATGCTTCTATTAAAGTAAATGACTAAATCTACATTGATTGATACTATAATTTGTCATGCTATATTGTGTTGCTAAGGTCCACTGAGAGTAACATTTATTTCTTATCATTTGACTCATGTTGATTTTGAATGTCTCCTATAGTATTTAATTGAGGTTCCTCATATCAAGTAAATAAGGAAAGATAAAGAGTCTTATATTGCTTTTGAGTTGTGAAATATCATTGAATGATGATCTACACCTAAATTAGAACATCATACCTTTACTTATAGTGGGGAGATGTTAATAAAGACTTAATCTAATAAGGAGGACTGAACCTAGCTATAATTAGATTGATCTATTAGTAATATGAGTGTTATTGATGTCAAAAAGGGCATCATAAGGAGGTCAAAATGGAAGATGGTTGAACTTGCAGAGAAAGCCTTGAAGAATTGAAAAAGTTCGAGCATCGGGCTCGAGCTTACCTTTTATCGCTTGCCAAAAGAAGAAAAGAGTTAGCCATTTTTTAGTTAAGTCAAATCAAACTTTGTACTTCGGGATTGAGGCTTACACTCTGCTAAAAGAGATTGGACTTTGAGTTTTGGTCATACCTTATACCGAATGCCTCAAAGAAATAAAGAAGGATCAAGTTAAGTCTGAAATGGCATGGGGAATCAGGGTTAAGGCTTAAGTCTTACTTGTTGGGCGTCAGAGATTGGCCCTAAGGCTTACACCTCAACATAATGTTAAGTATGAGGCAAGTAGGAGTTAAGTCCCAAAGGGTGTTGGAAATTGGGCTTCAACATTAAGGCTTACGCCTTAACATAAAGACAAGGATGCGAAAAACAAGAAGTTCAAATACTAATACCCAAAAAGGTTTTTGGGATTGAAGATTGACATTAAGGCTTATGCCTTATTATGAATGTTAAGAAAGGGGTATGATGGAACCCTGAACCCCGACCCCTGAAATAGTTTCGGTCTTCATGGGTTGGTGTTAAGGCTGTAGTGTAGAAAAATGTACTCCTTTACATTTTCACACCTTTTTTGGGCCCCCTCAATTAAATTGGACTTAATTATGCCTTAATAAGCCCTATTTTGCATCTACAAGCCTAATAAATTACATTTTTTCGAAAGAGAAGACCAATAATAATTAATGCCAACACATAAAACTTTACCTTGATCAATGTGTGTTCCAGGAATAGGGACCTAGGACCCCTTTTCCCATGGGCGAATGGGTCCTCCCTAGGCCTTTGAACCTAAATTTAAATTATGTTTTTGGCAGTATTTTAACATCTTTAAATTCAAATTTTGATGTCAGCTTGTAATGTTTAATTTTTGGGAAATTAAGGATACATACCTATAAATACAAGGTTATTTTATCAATTCAAAACATCTAGCAAGAGGTGAAGTTTTATATGAGAAAATACTATTATCAAGGCATTCAAGAGAATATTTATCAAACATTTGTTGTAGCATTGAAGATCTCAAGCATCATGTCAAGGTCTTAAGCATCATGCATGTTTTTGGAGCTAACATTATGATGTAGGTTTCAAAGATTAAGTCAAGAATTCAAGGTCATATTTCAAGCATCAAGATCCACATCCATTAAAGTCATTTCATGCAAGATAAAGATCAATATTATAGGTTTACAAAGGTTTATTCAAGGGTTTGGTGAGTTGCAACATTAAATTGTTCTTCATCATTCCTTTCACATTTATTATTTCAATTCAAGGTTTAATTACCTAAATGGGGTTTGACCAAGGCAAACCCCCATTCACCAAAAAAAAACAATTTCCCTCTTGTGTTTGTGTTGCAAATTTTAGGTTGAAGAAGGATTGAAGATCTTTTGAAGAGTAAGACTCGAAAAGTTGTCAAAGTTGCAAAAGTTGTCAAAGTTGTCATCAAATCATGGAAACTCACCTACAAATTTGATTTCTAACTTTCCAACACTGCAACCCAAATCAAACAGAAGCTACAGAGTGACATAAAAGGCTCTCAAAAGTTGTTTGAAATCTATGACAAAGGACCCATTCACCCATGGGAAAATGAGTCTTAGACAGCCTCCCAAAACTTCCTTTTGGTGAATAGTAAACAGTGTTCTTCCCTTCTCATATCTGTAAGAAGTTTTATGTTCCTATCAATATTGAGCTTTACATTGTTTATTCAAGTTTGAATTAACACAATTAGGTTGATTTACTATTTTTAGTTTTTTTTCCAAAAGTGTTGTTCAGGCTAAAACCCTCATCCTCAAGCATAAGGAAATCAATAGATTCCCTCATTGAATTGACTCACCTAAGGGTTGTAAGTCAATTATTTGTGTGTATCTCATTTCCTAATGAAATATTGATAAATAGGTCTACATTTAAATTGGTGAACCCCACACTTCCCCTAAATCTATTTTTCTTTGTTTCATTTTGGCGAACCTGACTTTGTACAACAAAATTCTAAAAATTGGAGTCCATTCAAACCCTAGATCTAGGATTTTCATTACTTTGCATTGATTTGCATCTTATTTAGGGTTGTTAACTTGCATTATTTTTCATCTCATTTAAGGTTTTAGGTTTTCATTTTTGCATCTTTAAAATCTAAAAAAGTTCAAAAATTTCATTAATTTTGCAGAGCGTTTTCATAACATTGCATGATCAACTACTTAAATCAAAAAATTGAATCAAAATTACATATGAAATTAGGTATTTTTACTTGTCATCTAGCATCATTTCACACTTGCATTTAGATCTAGTTTTCCAAAAATCTAAAACTATAACCACTTGTTTGAATGAGAATCTGAAAAACATAAGTATCAACTCAAAAATCTGTAATTTGATTTTTCAAAACCCTGAAGTGAGACCTATTAGCTCATGGGAAAATGAGTCCTTGATCAGGGATTTTTCTAAATTTTTGGGCATTAAAAATGCTCAGTTTGCATTATGTGTTTCTGCATTCAAATCTTTGTTTTAGTTTCCAAAATTTCTGTTTTTTGAAATCATTCACATTAAGTTTAATTAGTCAAATTCAAGTGCATTTCAAAATCAAAATTGGAATTACAAGACATCATTTTTAGGTTTTTGCATAGCATAATATAAAATTATCTTGTTTAAATCTGGAAATTGCTTTTTACATAATTGCATTACACTTTATATTCTAGGGTGTTTGATTGCATTTTACCTATTCTCCATTTTGGGTGCACCTTGGGTTTGTGAAACTTGTATGAGATTCACAACTTGGTGTCCTACTGCCAATACTATCGTGAGATGAAGTTTGAGACTCATGTCATCTTGTGATACATCACTCGCAGTGGATCTTGGGTTTTCTAACTCTTTCACTCATAGTATTGACACTAGTCAACCCACTATGCACCATACTCTTGAAACTTATAAAAATGGAAAAATCCAATGGTTGGAAACCATTGATTCAACATTGGGTTGGAACTCATATTATTGAGACTAGTCAACCCACTATGGACCATACCCTTGAAACTTAGAAAAATGGACAAACCCAATGTTGAATCAATGGCTGCTAATGTCCCTCAAGAGATGCTTAGAAAAATGGATGAAGAATTAGAAAAATTGTAAAAATTTCTAAGTTATGAACATATTGCTGGTACTATGATTTTTGTCATAGATAACATGAGAAAAATGCTTAAATATCAACAAGGAATAGAATTTCTGCATAGTCTCTCTTATATCATTAATCATCACATGAAAAAGTATCCTATAAACCCTTCGTTCAACTTCATTGAAGTTCAACCTTGTAAGGGCCTAACCAATATTTCCCTTGATATTGCTTTCTCACAAAATGACATACTTAAACATGCACTCGGTGGTCTCTCTTTACATAGCTGGAAGAATCAATGACAAGCCTAGTAATGGGATATTAATTGATCCCATTTGTGTAGAGTATGTGATAACTGAAGAATTCTTATTTATGCATGAACTTTATCAAGATACTTATGAACAATCGAAAGCATACTATTCCTACCAATATACCTCAACCCACGATTGAGCCTCCTATCCTTGATGAAACAATGATTGAACCAAAAGCTGGTTCAAGTAACCAAAACCAACACATAGCAAATCCTCCACCTATTTCCTATAAGAGGCCACAAGATAACCAAATAAGTCTCATTGTGCCTCCTAAAGTCAAACAAGTTTATAAAGTCAAAGAGAAAGTGGTTGAACAACCTCCCAAGGTTCCTTTTGTTCCTCCCTTATGAGAAGACAAGAAACCTATGGTTGGTAAACCCGCTCCTACACAATCGCAACTCGAAAATAGAACAAAAATAAACCAAAATGCTAGAGAGCATAGGCGTAGACGTCATTTTATTTCTCGTCTATTACAAACACAACATGAATCAACAACTAAAGATCAAATAACAGCTCAAAAAATGCATGATGATTCTCCACCCTTGAAAAAACAAGAAAATCCTATATCTCAACCACAACAAGAACAAGCACCTTCCATGGATATTATCATTAGACCTTTTGTTGTGATTAATTTGGATGATGATGATGAGACTGCTAAGATTGACGAGGAAGTGTATAATGAGTTGAATACATTTTATTTCTCTTCTATGAGATTAAATGAAAACAACGGTAATGATCCTCCTAAAATGAGTGAGTCACCACGTGTTGAACTTGGAAATGTTCCTAGTACAACACTTGTTGTTGTTGTCCCTTTGGCTAGTTTTTTTCCTTCCGCATATGATGAAAAAGATTGGGATGTAGATGACTTGCTATAGGTTGACTCACATGTGCCTTACTAATCTTTTATTTATCTTTCTTTTCATGTTCTTTGTGTGATTGCATGTGCATAATGTGATCCCCTGTATTGTTTTGTTTGACATGTCTTTATTTTCATTCCTCTATTTGTATCTACATTCTTCTATATGTCCTAAAACTTTATCTTTTCTTTGGTCTTGTGTTTTCCTTTTCAGAATGATGCAAGGCGTCAAAAAATTTAGGTCTCTTCTGTGTTGACCCAATTTTTTTTCTTTCTTTTTTCTCTCTATGTGTCATTCTTCCAGTTCTACAAGTATTTGGGGAATGATGACATTTCCGAGCTCTATAATATCATTGTGGCAAAGACATACACTAACCCAAAATCTGTGGATTCCTTTTGTGTTTGGGATTTTATTTGGGGGAAACCCCTTTTCATGATGTAGCTTCATTTGGAAACATATGTTCAACATAGGGATTTCCAAATAAGCTCTCATGTCTTGTTTAACATTTATCATTGGCTACTTTAAAGTAATTGCTCACAGAATGGTGTTTAGCAATTTGTTTAAAGTGGAGGCATACATTGGCATTATCATTTTTGACTATATTTCATGTTTCATAGTGCGGTCTTATTATTTTATGTGATGCATCTTCTTCTCAAGGTGGTGTTATCGGGTTTGATATCCTCCAAGATTGTGACCTTTCTGAGCATATGACATTCCTCTTAGTGGTAATGCTACACATTACATTCCCTAAGTTGTGAATATTTTATCTTCCACTTGTCCTCTCTTGGAGACATTAGGAACAATGTTCCCTAAGAGGATACCTTTCATGAACTAAGAAAAACCCCTCTGAATATCCTATTTGCATGTTTTTTCACAAGTGCTTAGCATAATGTAGCTTGCTGACCTTGTGCAGCTCAAAGTTACAACCCTTTTCATGGCCACCAAGCCTAACACACCTTCCTTTCCAGTGGGGCCATGTTTGTTCATAGGTTCTTAGCATAACACAACTTTCTAAGCCTTATGAAGCTTGAAGTTCATATTTTGTGGCACCTTATCAAAGTTATCAGGAGGTATAACTTTGGTATGGTTATGGGAGCCTAATAAAATCCTCTCATTGGCCAATGTTGGGGGCTCACCTAGTGGATGACAGATTTCACTAGCCTGTGTGAGCATGTATTGTTGTTTGCATAGTGGACAATGGGTTTCAATTGTAAATGTTTTTGGACAAATAGCCAAGGATTAATCCACATCGAGTTGGAAAAATAGTTGAGGCTTGATCCACCCCTTTTTAATTTTTCTTTTTCTTTTAGTCTTTGACATTGTATGTCTGTGTATCTTGTCTTGCTACTGCATATCATACATCTTTTGTGTGTCCCTTTGTGCTTATGTTGGTTTTCCATGGGATCTTAGATCTAGTGGGCTTGTCGAACCTCCTCGATCTTTGTCATCCTATCTCACTAACATTGGTACACTTGGACCCCCTCTTGGTGTGTGTTTGTCTACTTTAGAGTGAGTTTGATGCAAGGTCATCCTCTCACTAAAGTGGGGCCTAAATGTAGTGTAGAAAAATGTACTCTTTTACATTTTCACACTTTTTTTGGGCCCCCTCAATTAAATTAGACTTAATTATGCCTTAATAAGCCCTATTTTGCATCTACAAGCCTAATAAACTACATTCTCCAAAAGGGAAACCCGACAATAATTAATGCCAACTCATAACACTTTACCTGGGATCCATTCCCCATGGGTGAATGGGTCCTCCATAAGCCTTTGAACCTGAAATTTAAATTATGTTTTTGGCGGTATTTTAACATCTCTAAATTCAAATTTTGATGTCATATTGTAATGTTTAATTTTTCAGAAATTAAGGATACATACCTATAAATATGAGGTTATTTTATTAATTCAAGACATCTAGAAAGAGGTGAACTTTTATATGAGCAAATACTATTATCAAGGCATTCAAAAGCATATTTATCAAGCATTTGTTGCAACATTCAAGATCTCAAGCATCATGCCAAGGTCTTAAGCATCATGCATGTTTTTGGAGCTAACTTTGTGATGTAGGTTTCAAAGATTAAGTCAAACATTCAAAGTCATATTTCAAGCATCAAGATCCAAATCCATTGAATCCATTTCATGCAAGATGAAGATCAATATTGCAAGTTTCCAAAGGTTTATTCAAGGGTTTGGTGAGTTGCAACATTGAATTATTCATTCATTATTCTTTTCACATTTTATTATTTCAATTCTAGGTTTAATTACCCAAATGGGGTTTGACCAAGGTAAATCCTCATTCACCAAAAACAATAAATTTTCCCTCTTGTGTTTGAATTGTAGATTTTAGGTTGAAGAAAGATTGAATATATTTTGAAGAGCAAGATTGGAAAAGTTGTCAAAGTTGCAAAAGTTGTCAAAGTTGTCGTCAAATCACAAAAACTCACCTACAGATCTGATTTCTGACTTTCTGACACAACAACCCAAATCAAACAAAAGCTACAAAGTGACATTAGAGGCTCCCAAAAGTTGTTTGAAATCCCTGACAAAAGACCCATTCACCCATGGGCGAATGAGTCTTAGACAACCTCCCAAAACTTCCTTTTGGTGACCTATAAATAGTGTTCTTCCCTTCTCAAATTTGTAAGAAGTTTTTTGTTCCTATCAATATTGAGCTTTATATTGTTGTTTCAAGTTTGAATTGGCATAATTAGGTTGATTTGATATTTTTATTTTTTCTCTCAAATTTTTTGTTCAAGTTGAAACACCCATCCTCAAGCATAAGTAAATCAGTAGATTCCCTCATTGAGTTGACTCACCTAAGGGTTGTAAGTCAATTCTTTGGGTGGATCTCATTTCTTAATGAAATAGTGAGAAATAGGTCTACATTTAAATTGGTAAATCCCACACTTCCCTTAAACCTATTTTTATTTGTTTCAAAGGCTTATGCCTTAACATGAAACAAAGGAAGGGGTAAGATAAAATCCTGAACCCTGACACCCAAAATGATTTTGGTGTTCATGGGTCGACTTTGAGGCTTATGCCTTAAACAATTTGTCAATTATACAGTAAGAAGAAATCCTGAAGGTTGACACTCGAAAGGGGAAGTTAAAGCTTGTGAATGAAATGTTTGAGCATCATAGTTTGGTAGGAAGGCTTACGCCTTACCAAAGGGATGGTAAGTGGTAAGTGTTAAGGGTGGACCTTGACACCCGAAATGGCTTTGGTGTTCATAGATTCGGACTTAAGGCTTATGCCTAGCAGTTTTTTAAGTATGTGGTACTTGAATAATGCTCGAAGGCTAACACCCGAAAGGGTTAAGTTTGGAAATGCTTGCAAAGGTTTTTTTTGGGCATCGCGGGTCAATAGGTTTGCTTACACCTTAACACAAAGGCATGTAAGTGATAAGGTGGAAGAAAGAACCCTGACATCCAACAAAATAATGCATGTTTTAGAGTGTCGCACTCTGGTGTTTTGAAGGTTGATGTAACGCTTTACGATGGAGTAAAGGAAGGAAGAAGGTAAAGGGTAAGGTCGATGGCTAGACCTTGATAGGTTTGGGGAAGGATTGGATATCATATTTTGGTCTTGTTTCCTAAGGAATTTGAAGGATTTCAATCATGAGGTAAGAGAGAATAGCGATCCTTGACCCTCGATAAGTATGATAGATGGCGGAATTTCACCATTCTATAGAATTCTTGCATTGACTTGAGTTGACCAATGTGGGTATGTGGGTTAGCAACATGTGGCAAGAGACGATTGCTCAAATGATTCACATCGTTGTTGTAAATCACTTGAAGATCTATGATCACATTTAAAGCAAGTCAAACTAGATGGTTGTGTTTTAATGCAAAGTAGGTAAATGAGATATGCTTGATCATGGCACAAATTTCAAGATCAATGGCCCACATTCAAAGATTGGATTTTGTTAGTGGTTAGGAAAATGGAAATATGGCACAAAAAATGTTGTGTCAGCTCCAACTACATTCTTGCAAAGGAATGGAGGAAATGGATGCCACCATTAATGTAAAGGCCAGCTATGGAAGCCAGGAGAGATCAAGAAAATAAAAAAGGGAATTAGTTGTAATATAAACCCTAGTTGGAAAAACATGAGAAAATGGCCAAGACAATAAAGGAGGTTAGTGGTGTTTGGATCTAGGGAGATATCTAGTCAATGAAGATGTGGGGGAAAAGTGAGAGATGAAAGAAAGTAAGGAGGATGGGAAAAAAGAGAGGAAAAAAGATGAAGGAAATAGAGAAAATAGTTGCTAGGGATGTCAGTTTCTCCAAGCGGTGGAGGTTGGAATGCAGAGAATCACACTACCATTTCAGATTTATTGTATGATTGGTCCCTTATTTGGGTTTCATGGAGGACAAAGGATTTTTTTAGCAGAAGCAAGGGCTCAAGACCCCATCTCAAGACCTTGGAGAATATTTTTGCAGGTATGGGGGTCTATCTTTAACTGATTTTAAGCATACTGACTTGGTATTTGGGTACGTGTAGATGCATTTTCATGTTGGACCATATCGTGTGTATTGAGAGTGTTGGTTGTGTATTGCATACATTGATTATAGTGGGGGTAATCTACGAGAGTTTGTGTTTATACCTAGATCATATCTATGAGTGTTTCAGAGCTGTAGGTGGACACTATAAGTATACTATACATATGCTTTATTGGGAATATTGAATTCAAATGGATAATTCTTGTTGTGGCTAAAATCTATGACTTAGCCAAAAAATTTTACTACTGAGTAGTGATTACCATTAGACATTTAGGCTTAAGTTTTAGATAAGGGAATTTTTGGGGAAGTTCAAAAACCTGTGAAGTCTATTGGTGTAATTTTTATGTTTTAGACTGAGATTAGAATTTTGGCTTTCCTCAACCATTCCATTGGTTTCCAGCTAAGCCCTTGTTCATAAGCCATTGTATGGTGATATTAATGTTATCCCTAAATGAATAGAGCTTGGGTTTCTACATCCTTTTTGGTATTCAAACACCAATAACAATCATTTACATATAAGTGTTTGAAACATAATAACTGGTAAGAATAATGGGTGTTGGAATACTCTGTTCAGTAGAATTTGAGTATCACACTCATGTCAATGTTTGATAGTTCTTTAGATAATTTTTTGTATTGAAATATCATCTTATTTTATTTGAATGGAATATAGTAAAGGATATCGTAATATGTGTATATAACACTGTATATGATGTGCAAGTTATTTCAATCTGTAGTTTAACCTATTGAAGATTTTAAACTATTAATTTTGTTCTCTTTCATTATGAAATGTTGAAATAAATTGAGTCTGATAGGCTTAAAAATTATTACCTATCAACATAATAGAGATGTTCTTATTTGAAGATGATTCTCTATCAAAATGACGGTGTTCATCTTTATTCTCATATTAGTAAGGAAACCCAAATTGTTTAATGAGTATAAGATAGGTACATGTAGCATGTAACTATATGTTATGAGATCAAGGATTTCAGATTTTTAATTATCTATGTTGAAATAATTTTATAGTAGAAAGCATATATATATACATATTTTATATTATATATGTGAAGTTTTTTAATGTTATACCTATAAAGAAACAGTGCATTATGAGAATACAAAACTTGACTCCTAGTTTTCTTGTGGATAAGTAATCTATGTGCAAAGTAACTTTATTGTATGATACATTCATGTGCATCGAAATAACATATATGATGCATTTCTCAAAACAAATATTAAGTCCACTCACTGAATTGTTGTGTTTGTGTGATGTGCATTGTTTATGAATAAACTGTCCTTTTAAAATTTGCACATCTCTTGAAATAATTCTTAGGACAGAAAAGGATCCTTAGAAAGTAAGCAATATGAAATTTTAAATCTAGTATTAGATTTTCCTAACCTTGATATTCAATATATTCGGTTTGGAAAGAGAGTAATATTGTAAGATGCCCTTGATTATCCTCCAACCACATATTGATCAACATATGTCCTATAAAGGAAATATAAGATATTTTTGTATTAAGTATAATAGAAGCAACAAGTATAGATCACACAGATTATGTACTCATCTGAGAATCAGATCTAGAATACCCCCACATTACAACATATCATCAGTTTTCCCCCCTTTACATGAGATCAAAAAACAAAACCCAACAATATCAACATCCTTTCTAGTCTACCCCATTACATAATAACAACAGTTACCCTCAACTAGATGAGGTCAAAAAGGTGGAACCCAAAATAGAATTTGTATCAAAGCATCATTAGCAGAATATACAATTATATACCACTGTTCTAATATAAACATCTAATGCATATTAAAAAGGATATATACAAAGCATGTTTTCTGTCCTCTGGATGCTTTACTCTATCCCATTGCCACCTCTCATAGCTATCAATGTCTTTGCAGCTGAAAATTCTTCAAAAGAAGGTTCCACTGTCTACCACACCTTGTCAACTTTGTTGTTTTGTCCCTCTGCTAGGTCCTGCTGAAATGCATGAAGATCCCTCAAGAAAACTTCCACACCTAGATTCCCCTCAGGCCACATATTCCCATACCTTGCCTCCAAGATATCTATTGTGATCTGCCTGTTCTCCAAGTACTTCCAAAATTTGTCCTTTGAGAGTTCCACCATAATGTAGACCTTCATGGCAACATTGTATAGCATGAATCCTTTATAAGACTATGTAAGCATTCTCTTCCTTCCTTGAAACCTATCTTCATTCCTTACTTTCTAGATGGACCACAAAATGTTAGATGAAAGGCAAAGCTAGAATAAGGCAATAGTTTTCCCCATTTTTATATTATGATTAAATAAGATCTTCTCAAAAAGGGGTTGTTCATTATTCCCCTAAATATCTTTCTTGTTACAAAACAATTTCCATATCTATTTAAAAAAAGTACATTAAAAACAATATGGTTAATTGTCTTTGGTACTCTATAGATGTTGCATATATCAATGTCATCAAAATTTATTTTTAATGATAATTTTTGTATTATTAGAAGCCACCTGAAACATGCTTTTTTTTTCCTTTAGTTGTTTAGACCAATTAGTTTGGAAAATATTTTTCCATTGATTCTTATTCCAATTAAGCTTCCAAGTTTGGTTCAAGTATTCTATCAAATCTGTGTGGCCTGTTAGCATGGAATACATTTCTTTGGATTTAGATTTCATTATATTATTGCCATTTTTCCATTGGAAATCTTTAAATTGAGCACTACTATTCTTAGATTCCACTGGAAATTTTATTTGATTGCAAGCCTCCCTAAGGATTGTGTAAGTCCTCCAATTGGTGAGAGGGATATTGAATTCATAACTCGGATCATTCCAATCTTTCAACTTACCATCTTTCAGTATGTCTTTGAAACATCAAATTCCTTTATGAGCCCACCTTCTTGCTGAGCAACCTTGAATTAATGCAAGTGGTTTCCCTTTATGTTTTAGGTTACACCATATAGATATGTTCACCTGAATGATCCCATTGTCCCCTTTGATGAAGTGGTAGTTGGATAGACACCTTTTCATCACTTCCCAAGCTTTCCATATGGTTCTAAAAACATTAGATCCTTCAGGTAACATAGTCCACTCACTGCTAAGGATGTCACTGAGTGGAAGAGATCTCCATGTTTTTACATGTTTGGGAACAACATTGAGCATGTTTTTCCTAATCGGTACCTTACAAGGTTCTCCACCTTCCAATTCCCTAGTCACCCATTTTGCAACCAAAGCAATACCTTGCAGCCTTAAGTCTTTTAACCCCAAGCCTCCCTTAGGTTTTTCAATAGTGCATCATTCCCATTTCACCAAGTGTCTCTTCCTTTTACCTTTCCCATCTGACCATAGGAAGACTCTTATTATTTTCTGGATTTCATTAATCTGATATGAGTTGAAGAACCAAATAGAAGTAGAATAAATACTATAAGATGAGAGTATCTTCTAGTATACCTGAATTCTACCAGCCAAGGATAGAAATTGTCTATTCCACTTAGCAAGTTTCTTCTCTATTTTGTTCCTAATCCACTGCCACATCTCCTTTATATTAGGTTCCATAGAAAAAGGGATACCAAGGTATCTTACTAGTTTCTAAGGACCACCCCATTATAGTCCAAATTTTTTTACCCAATTTGGAGGATTCTCTTTCCATCCCAAGAGACAAGATTTTGAAGGTGCAATTTTGGCCCTAGAGGATAGGCAGAAAATATCTAATTTCCCCATTAAATCTGCAAGGTTTCCCTCCTCTAGGGTTAATAAGATTGAGGTGTCATCAACAAACTATAGGTTAATTAGCTCATTATCATCTTGAAGTATAATGCTCCTTACCCTTGGGACTATTGAAATCTCCCTAAAAACATAGTGTAGAGCATCTAAAGCTATTACAAACAGTGTCGATGCAAGTGGAAACCCTTGCCTTATAGATCTCTTAAGGGAGATTTCTTGAGTAAGAACTCCATTGACCTCTACTTGAGCAGTTGCATCTTGAAAGAGGGTTTTGACCATGTGACAAAAGGAATAAGGAAAGCCAAATGCCTTTAGAACAAGGAGCAAAAAATCCCACTCAATTCGATCATATGCCTTCTCAAAATCTAGTAACAACATTGCTGCATCCTGTCTTGTTAGTTTTTCCCAATTCATTACCTCCTAGCTAGTAATCAAGTTTTCCAATATGTATCTTCCCTTAATAAAACCTGTCTGTGTGGAGTTTATGATAGAGGGGAGGATGATTGCCACCCTATCCGCTAATAACTTAGCCAAAATCTTATAGGAGACATTGATCAGAGTGATAGGTCTCTAGTTTTTAACTAGAGTTCTATCACCCTCCTTTGGAATTATCTTGATTATCCCTTTATTAACCTTACTGCCAAGTGTGCCTTTTTCAAAGGATTCCTTGTAGACAAGGAATAGGTCTTCACACACCTAGTCCAAAAATGTTTTGTAAAATTCTACAGGGAGATCATTTTCCCTTGGAGACTTATCATCTTTGAGGGAGAGAATGACCTTTCTAACCTCCTCTTGTGATATCTCTTTCCCAAATTCCCCTGCCATTTCTTCACTGAACTTCTTTGGAATAACTCTCTCAATGTGTTCCCTTGCCTCGGTATTAGCCTCCATCCCCCCCTCTGAGGAGCAGAGTGTCTTATAGAAGTGAAAAAATTGCTCTCTTATCTCTTCTTGATTGGCCAAGGTGGTTCCATATACAGTGATCTGATCTATTTGTTCCCTGGCTTGCTTCTCCTTAATATATCTAAAGAAGAATTTTGTGCCTTTATCACCATTCTCTAAGTAGTTCATTTTATCTCTTCTCTTAGACCCTGAATCTTGTGATTGTGAAGCTTCCTTAGGCTATTTTTGGCCATGACTAACCTATTTGTGAGTCTTTCATCCATAGGATTTGCTTGCAACTTAGTTTCTGCTTGGAGAATTTTATCTTGGAGCAAAGTCTACCTCCTTCTATTATCTTTGGCTCTCTTTTTCCCAATTGTTTGAAATAGAATTTTCCATCCCTCTATATTCAATGACCATCTATCAATGGGAGATAGGTTTTGATGCATCCAGTTGTTGATAAGCTTGAGGGATAGTATGAAACTTTTACAATCATTGTCCTTAAGGAGGTTGGTATTGAGGAAAAAACCATTACTATTTCCAGTAGGTTTTGACACTCCCTCTTTGAAGCATAACTTAGCCCTTATTAGGTGGTGATCCGATAGGGAGTAAGGAGACACTTCAACCTTACACCCCTCTTTCATCAGGGAGGATGAGAAGAATGCTTTCCTTATATAGAACCTATCAAGTCTACAGTAAATTCTCCTACCACCTTTTTGAGAATTGCACCATGTCAACCAAATGGCTTGGCTGTCCTTTTGTCCTTCAATAGGATCTTCAATCTTCATTTTGAACTTCAGTATTTTCCAATAAAATATTTCATTTCCTTTCCAATCAAAGCCTATTCCACCCCATTTATCTTCCTCTCTCTCTACAAAATTGAAGTCTCCTCCAATGATCCAGGGGATATATTGCAAGTTGTATAACCAATTCCAAAGGAGGATCATGTCCTTATAGTCATTAGGGGCATATACTGAGCAGATCCCAAAGCATCTTTCTTTTTTCTTAATAATCACCCAGACAACCCGGTTGCAAGGGGAGGTCCCAAAGCTATCCACGTGACATGACCAATTGTTTTCCATCAGAATTACAACTCCCCCTTTTCCTTTTTCACGTTTAGTAGCAAACTGAGTTGCTTCTTTCCATATCACCCTCATACTAGTTTCTAGGGTGAAACTAGTGGCTTTAACCTCTTATAGCAGGACAATCTTTTTCCTTCTTTTGTGCTAGGAATTTCTTACTACATGTTTTCCATCAAGGGTTTCAAGTCTCGTTACATTCCAGGAAATGTAGTTGACTTCCATTAAGATTGTTCATTGGGTGGGGGGCCCTTATCACATTTGAAATTATCAAAGCCTTTAGGGAGTCTATTTTCTGCTTCCACCCTTTTTACATTAGGAGGTAGGATCCCACTGAGTTTCTTTCTTTTGTCCTTTTGAGGCTGGCTGGAATCTTTATCCGGGGGGGTTTTCCAACCTCCAACCCTTTCTTCTTCCTATACCTCTAGGTCTTTTTTACTATGACCTCCATGGGGGTCTCTTCTCCATCGGTGGTATCCTTAGTAGAGAGCAACCCTAGGTCATCCTTAGAATCCATACCTAATTGTGATGCAAACCCATCTGAACTCACCACTCCACCAAGGGGATTGAAGGGATTCACTTCTAGGGTAGGGACCACAATTTCATGAACCTTTTCATTCCCATTTACAAAGGATATAGTATTGAAGGTGATAGGATTATCCAATCTTCCCTATAGGCCATCAAGGTGGATGTCCTCAAGATCAATATCAGTTCCATCAGTAGGTATTTCCTCTTAGTCCACATCCTGATCTTGAGGGCATCCCCCAATGTTCAAGATTTCATTTTCACCTCTAGGAGTCTGTATTTCCATCTCCCCACTTATTTCCAGAGGGAAACCTTCAGGTTGAGAGTCCACTGCATTATTCTCCTTAAAGTATTTAGAGTTAAAGGAGTACAACTCTTTAGCTAGTTTAGGGTTACTTTCTTGAGGTTCTTTAGTTCATCTTATTTTCTACAGGGCCAACTATTGGGCATTTAGTTTGACAATGTTTACCAATTTATCATATCTTATTAAATGGCTAGGTTCAGAGTCTTCCTTTCCTTTCTTGAGTTCTTCATTCTCTAAATTTTCCTTCATTATACTATTTTCTATTTCATGTATTAGAGAGGCCGGGTTATCCTCAACACTTTCTACCTCTTTATTGGATTTAATTGCTTCTGCATTCTCCATCTACAGAGAGTAATTTATTTTTTTATTACTGATTTTAGGGTTTGAGGGGGAATACCTCTCATCAAGTTTCTGTGAAGTAGGACTACTTTCCATAGTTCCCTCTACCTTATTTTCATCTCCATCCACTCACCCATCCATTATAGAGGGCTGCATTTTATTCTTAATGCCTCGGCCAAATGCGGCTTTGGTGTAGGTTTTACTTCTTATTAATGGGAAGTTTCTTCTAATGTGGCCTTCGCACCTACACAAGTAGTAGGTGCTCAACCCTCCCAAGGTTTCAAGATCGTAACAAACATTGCCAATTTTTAGTTTAATCTCCAAGACCTCTGGTAATTCTACATCTGGGGACAAGGATACCAACACCTGCACATCAGAGTGTGGGAGAGGAGTTTTGGTATCACTAATTTTTAAGACATTTCCATATGGTTCTAATAGAACTGGGACATATTTCTAGAGACGGGGAGGGACATGTTTAATAACTAGCCATCTAGGGCTAGAGAGGGCCACTACTTCCTCTTCCAATGCATCAGGAATCCATGCCAACGCCTGAAAGACAACCATCCTAACATTCCAAAATTGTTTCTTTATTACCTCCACTTGAGAATTATGATTATTAAAAAAGATGACATACAATTCCTTTTATACCATGTGACAATAATATAATTGCAACCCTAGTTTATTTTCCCAAATATTATGAAACCACTCTTCCATATACTTCCTTGCTGGAACCCTATTGGGATCAACAACCTAAAAAAAAAGTAGTTTTCACCAACCTAGCATCTTCTTCTGCAATTTCCTCATCTAGGGTTTCATTAGGAATTAAGATAGCTTTAAATGGAGGAGATGGGGGATGCTTACCTTGTTCCTCTCTTCCATTATCTTTCCCTTCGTCGACTCCCTCAAGCACGAACTTGGCACCCAACGAAAGCCAATTTCTTTCACTAGCGAAAATGTCTCAAAATGACTTAGGAGCCACGTTGTGGGTATTGGATTTGGAAGATTCATTAATGGAGTCATCTGAGGGATTTGTATCCCCTCCCATCAATTCAAATTAATCACCACAAGAGCCACACATGTGGCCTCTCACAATCGGGTCGGCTGGCACGAAGCCCCGTCACACCCACCACGAACAATCGTGGGAGAGGGCCAAGCTTCCACGAGTAGTGGGTGAACCCCACCACTAAATCCCTCACGTGCACTAGTCCTTGCAAAGCGAAAACCCCCTTCCTGTTCCTATAAATATAAGATATTATTGCCAAGATCCCTCTAATACATTCTTATGTTAATAAACAATTATCATCACCCAAAATGATTAAAATATATTCTTTTTTTTTATAAAAATGATATTCATTCAAAACCATTATCTAATTTTTCATAGATACAATCCTCATTAAAAGTTTCCATTTTCATTATGTTGAGTATTAAGTTTTATGTATTCAAATTGTATTATTACATGATCAAGTTTTGTCAAATTATCAAGGATCGATTCTCTACCCCATATGTTGTTAACATATCCTTAACAAGTGTTCTGATCGCCAACTTCACCTAAGTGGGTGGCAGTCGACTGTGAACTATCTAGGGAAATGGAACCTAGAAAGGGTTGCGTACCCACTCATAGTTTATAACTAATAGATTAGAGGAATAGGATGAATTTGAGTAGAGAATTTTTTTTAGTATATATCAGTGTTATTGGTTATGATTGTGTTTGAGGTAGAGTCATCTTTCAAACCTAATGGATATACCCCTGGTCTTAGCCAACCAAGTGTATGATGGTTGAATTGTCTAGAAGGATTTAATATATGATTTGTCTTATTAACCCATCACCTTGTAATCTTATTAAGGTTATATTGTGACCCTTGTATTATTTGGATTAAAACCACAACTAAAATTATAATCATCTATTTAAGATATGATATGGTTAGCTTCATCCTAGATAATAATTGGTTATCTTATTTTTTCATGTGGTCCTTGTGTAGTGTCATAATTGGGATTGTTAACCATTCCTCCTTATAGTAAAAAGGAGCCCTTATATATTTACCGTGGTTGATCATATTAAGTATTTACCATACCGTTGTGAGTTAAAACTTAGTGAAATGTGATTGTTGGTCAATCAAATATGAGTTTGGGTGGACTCAAGTTGTCGAACTACAGAGCCTCTGCGCAATATGTAGGCAAGTCCATCAGAGATGATCCCTCGAGGAATAGGTCTGGCCCCCAGGTTTTCCCTCTTTTTATTACTTTGAGATTACTATTTGATATATTTTATTGCATAACATGTGACTGGAATTAGGTTTCATACTATTAATTATTTAGTAGAACTAATTAGGTCTATCTCAATGATGTGGATTCCATGTCTCCACTAGAACCTGACCATGATTGTCACAACAGTTGTTTACCTAACCAAGTTATTATAATTGATTGGTCAAATGTTGTTATGCTTTCATGAAGTTCTTGTATAGGAAGCAACCTTTTGTGAATTATGCAAGTGTTTGTGGTGGAAATTTGAAAATTGTGTCTTGTACTTAACTATTTTTTGGTAGAAAGTTTTGGGAATTACATTTGGTATCAGAGCACAGTTGCAACACTAGGATCTCTGGTTAGTGTTGTTTCCCATATGGTGTTGCTTGCGTGAATTTCATTTGCGTGCTTATCTCCTTGTTGTGATTGATGGTTGAAATTACCTTATGATGTCTTTTCTTTCCTTATTCTTTGATAATTTTTGTTAGATTTGATTGAGTATTATGTAGCCCGATGTGAATGATGCAATTGACTATGAAATAAATGATACTATGTTCATATACTGTATGTGGTAAAAGAGTAGTGAAATATTAATGCTTCTTAAGGGAATCATATATTGTGTCCCCTAAAATCGGATGGAAAAAGTAGTGATTTAACCATGTTTAGGGTATGAGATCTTTCTTTATGTGTCTGGAAGTGATTTAAAAATGCAATTCTTTTATTGTGTATGAGTAAATGAAGTAATTCCTAAAAGTTCATGTTGCCTTGGAACCAAATGAATTCATGTTTTGTGTAAAGTTATCTTGTAAATATTAAAGAAAGGTGTTTGATTAGGATGAATCTTCGAGGTAAAAATGGCTTAGTCCCAAAACCACATTTCTGCCTTAGGATGTATGCGTGATCTTGAGCATGGAATCAATTAATATTGGTGTAAAATAGAATAGTGGAATAATATGCAAAGTAAATAAATAATAATGGTGGTGAGGGAATGAATGTAGTAGTAAAAACTTGCATTGTTAAATTATGATTCTATGTTTGTTCTTTCATTGTATGGTGTGTTTGGAAAGTAGAATGTCATGTGCATTGTAGCAGCCTTACAATGGCAACACTTAAGGTTCCCAATTGCATTATTATTTATAGAAAATCCTATAAAGGTTAACTCATTAGAGATGCAATTTTTAAGAGCATGACTAAGTGAATTTTGAGTGAAAAATAATGTTGTGCTTGTGGTGACAACAAATTGGACTATGTTTTCCTTATCATGTGTTGAGTATTGGGTATCCTTGTTGAGAAGGTGCTTTAGCATGATTGTGTATGCCACTTGGTAGAATAGAGTATTTTATGGTTTAATTATGTGTAAGGAAATGATTTTGTTTCTTTAAAAGATGAAAGTTGGAAAATAAGTTATTTTATATTCTCAGTGAATGTGAATACCCTATACTAGTGTGTATGTTGTGTATTGTGGCAGTTGTCATGGATATTCTTGATATTTAATGTGATTTTTTAATGTGGAAACTAGTAAATGTGTTGTGCCCCAAGTATGAGATATAGGGTATTCGACTTGGGATAAGGGTGAATGGACGTCAAGAATGATCCCGATATGCACCCTTCGTGACTATCTTGTGTATAAGTTAACTAGTTGTGAAATAGTGTAAACATGAAATGTGTGGATGTGTACTTTCTAAATGTAATGTGATGTATTATTTTGTGTAAGTCTTGTATATATGTTAAATGTGTACCCCTCATGTATGGTTCCCCCTTCAGGAGTGAGATACCAACTAGTGTAACTAAGGGTTTGAGAGACACATGTCCATCTATTGGGAAATTACATGTTCATGACGTAATTTTCCATGGATGTTGATCATGACCTACTCCACCATATAATAGAGCCACGCCTGTTGGTCCACAGTGAAAACCTACTCCTTGATGTTTATAACCCATGGGTAAAGGATGGAATTACATGGACCATATTGATTACAGATTTTGGATAGTTCAGCAATGCAGGGAATTGATACTACCATGATATTGCTCACCATCATATTTATGTGGTCAGGGACCACTAGCTTATTGCATGCTATTATACTTATGTGGTTAGAGAACCACCATTCCCCTCCTCCCCTTCGATGGCTTATCAAAGTCACATGGTGCTCGTAATGTGCAAATTTTATCATTGAAATACAAATTATTGTGATTTCTTAATTGATCTTTTGTTTTATTTTACGCCAAGTGTGAAAGTTACATTTCTTTTATTGGGTCTATTTAGCCATTTGAAGGTTGTTATGGTCCAATTTTCCTCAAGGAATTATTTAATTTCATTTTTGAATTAAGATTGGAATGTTGCAATGTAGCTACAATTGATCTTCATCTTGTTTTTCTCTTGAATTTATAATTTCCTCTTTTGGGAGTTTTATTGAAATGTTTGTTTATGATCTTATGTTACTCGGTTTGAGGATTTCTTATTATTTGCTAATTTCTAGCAAGTGTGGTATAATGTGGCATTTGTAAACTGCCATATCCTAGGCTCGGTTCCCTGGTAGGTCATATATAGGAGTAGATGCATTGGGGAATTACTTGAAAGGGGTTGCAAATGGGACCGATATGGGATGATCATAAATCCATTCTTCCTTTAGTTTTATGATTGTTCTTGTTGTACCTTCCTTATTGGGGGCTAAACCCCTTAAAAATACAAGGGGAAGGTACTAGGAAATATATGGAGGGGTCCTTAGAGAAGGGCCTCGAGACCATCTTTCCTAATGGCTATGGTATCCAAGAATCTCCATCCTTGTAAACCCCATTGTGTGAGCCTTTTGTTGTGTGTGATATATTCATATTGTGATGTATATGTGAAATTGCAAATAAATGTGAGGTGGTATACCTGTGAACTATGTGGGAAAGGTAGTAACAAATGCAAAGTTAATATTCCTTGAGACATGGTATGAGTGCCATAATTATAAGGTAAAATGTTCTCTTAATAACATATTTGGACAAAAAATGTGAAGTTAATATTCTTGAGACATGATGGGACATTTGAGAAAAGCTATCTTCTAATAACATGAGTGATGTTTATGGTAAAAGGAATTTTGAAGTGTATCAAAGGACACTTATTTATTTTGATATATACTATTGTAATTTAATTTAAGAGGGTTACATGGGTAATAATTTATAGTTGTACAAGTGGTTGTTAGTTCTTTTATATTGGAAGTATGTGGGATAAATGTTTCATTGTGAAAAAAAATTATTCTAAATTTTGGATGTTAAATTCATGAAAGGGATGTCCCTAATGTATGTTCCTAGTTTAATGTCTTGATTTCTTTCATCATGGAAATAGAATAATTAGTATGGCTAATCAGATTCTTGTGTCTGGCTATAATGTTGTTAAGTTTCCAACCTCGAAAGAATTCTAGGAGGAAGTCTATACAAGGGGGGAAGGATGTAAGGGCCCTCCCTTTATATCATATTCGCAACCCCTTTTATTCTAAATTTATGCTACTCTACTATGCAGATTAAGAGTGCATCATTAAAATGATACAAGATCCAGTTGTCTTTGAATACCAATGTACTTTTAGTCATTTGAATCTAAGAGTAGATAAGTTAAATTCTTATGTGAATGCTTTTGTTAAAGTAAATGACTAAATCTATATTGATTGATACTATAATTTTTCATGCTATATTATGTTGCTAAGGTCCATGGGTAATAACATTTCTTTCTTATCATTTGACTCATTTTGATTTTGAATGTCTCCTATAGTATTTACTTGAGGTTCCTCATATCAAGTAAATAATGAAAGATGAAGAGTCTTAGAGTCTATACTACTTTTGAGTTGTGACATATCATTGAATTATGATCTACACCTAAATTAGAACATCATACCTTTACTTATAGTGGGGAGATGTTAATAAAGAGTTAATCTGATAAGGAGGACTAAACATACCTATAATTAGATTAATATGCTAGAAATATGATTGTCATTGATGTCAAAAGGTAATCATAAGGAGGTCAAAATGGAAGATGGTTGAAGTTGCAGAGAAATCATTGAAGAGTTGCAAAATTTTGGGCATCAAGCCTCGGGCTTACCTTTTATCGCTTGTTAAAAGAAGAAAAGAGTTAGTCATTTTTTCAGCTAAGTCCAATCGGACTTCAGACTTTGGGCTTGTCACTTACTCTCTACTGCAAGAGATTGGACTTCAAGCTTCAGTCATACCTTATACCAAATGACTCAAAGAAACAAAGAAGGAATGAGTTAAGTCTAAAATGGTGTGGGGCATCGGGGTTAAGGCATAAGTCTTACCTATTAGGCGTCGGAGATCGACCCTAAGGCTTACACCTCAACATAATGTTAAGTATGAGGCAAGTAGGAGTTAAGTTCGAAAGGGCATTGGACATCGGGTTTCGATGTTAAGGATTACGTCTTAACATAGAGATAAGGATGCAAAAAATAGGAAGTCTGAATATTGATACCTGAAAAGGTTTCGAGGATCAAAGATCGACATTAAGGCTTATGTCTTATTGTGAATGTTAAGAAAGGGGTATGATGGAATCCTGAACCTCAACACCCAAAATAGTTTTGGTGTTCGCGGAATGGTGTTAAGGCTTATGCATTAACATGAAACAAAGGAAGGGGTAAGATGAAACCCCGAACCCCGACACCAAAATGATTTTGGTGTTCGTGGTCGACTTTGAGGTTTATGCCTTGAACAATTTGTCAAGTGTACAGTAAGAAGAAATCCCAAAGGCCAACACCCAAAAGGGGAATTTAAAGCTTGTGAAGGAAATGTTCGGGAATCATAGTTCGGTAGGAAGGCTTACGCCTTACCAAAGGGATGGTAAGTGGTAAGTGTTAAGGGTGAACCCTGACACCCGAAATGCCCTCAATGTTCATATATTCAGCCTTAAGGCTTATGCCTTAGCAGTTTGTTAAGTATGTGGTAAGAAGAATGCCCAAAGGCCAACACCCGAAAGGGTTAAGTTTGGAAATGCTTACAAATGTTTGTTTTGGGCATTGTGGGTTGGTAGGTTGGCTTACACCTTAACACAAAGGCATGTAAGCGATAAGGTGGAAGAAAGAACCTTGACATCTGAAAAACTCATGCATGTTTTAGAGTGTCGTACTTTGGTTTTTTAGAGGTTGGTGTAATAGTTTGCGATGGAGTAAAGGAAGGAAGAAGATAAAGGGTAAGGCAGATGGCTGAACCTCAACAAGTTTGGGGAAGGATTAGGCATCGTAGTTTGGTCTTGTTTCTTGAGGCCTTCAAATCATGACAATCATGAGGTAAGAGGGATTAGCGATCCTTGACCCTTGATAAGCATGATGGCAAAATTTCACCATTTTGCGGAATGCTCATGTTGACTTTGGTTGACCAATGCGGGTATGCAGGTTAGCAACACATGGAAAGAGACGATTGCTCAAGTGAATGATTCAAATCATTGTTGTGAATCACTTGAAGATCTATGATTGCATTTAAAACAAGTCAAATTGGATGGTTGTGTTTTAATCCAAGGCAAGTAAATGAGATATGCTAGATCATGGCACAAATATCAAGATCGATGCCTTGCATTCAAAGATTAGATTTTGTCAGTGGTTAGGAAAATGGAAATATGGCACATAAAATTGTGTCAGCTCCAACTACATTCTTACAAAGGAATGGAGGAAACAGATGCCACCATTAATGAAAAGATCGACTATGGAAGTTGGGAGAGATAGAGCAAACAAAAAAGGGGATTAAATGCAATACAAACCCTGGTTGGAAAAACATGAGAAAAGGGCCAAGGCAATAAAGTAGGTCGGTGGTGTTTGGCTCCAGGGAGATAGTTGGTCGATGAAGCTATGAGGGAAAAGTGGGATACGAAAGAAAGAAAGGAGGATGGAAAGGAGAGAGGAAAATGTTGAAGGAAACATAGAAAATAATGGCTAGGCATGCCACTTTCTCCAAGCCATGGAGGTTGAAAAGTAGAGAATCACACTACCATTTCAGATTTATTGTATGAATGAAGTCCCTTATTTGGGTTTCATGGAGGAAAAATGATTTTTGGAGTAGAAGCAAGGGCTCAAGACCCCATCTCAGGCCCTTGGAGAATATTTTTGCAAGTATGGGGGTCTATATTTAGCTGATTTTAAGATTACCCACCTGGTATTTGGGTACGTGTAGATGCATTTGCATGTTGGACCATATTATGTGTATTGAGAGCGCTAGCTATGTATTGCATACATTGATTATAGTGGGGGTAATCTATGGGATTTTGTGTTTAAACCCAGATCGTATCTATGAGTGTTTTGAGGCTGTAGGTGGATGATTTCACTATAAGTAAACTATACATATGGTTTATTGGGAATATTGAATTCAAATGGGTAATTATTGTTGTGGCTAAACTCTACAACTTAGCCAACAAATTTTACTACTAAGTAGTGGTTACCATTAGAAATTTAGGTTTAAGTTTGAGATAAGATTTTTTTTGGCAAAGTTCAAAAACCTGTGAAGCCTATTGGTGTAATCTTTATGTTTTAGAATGAGATTAGAAATTTGGCTTTCCTCAACCTTTCCATTAGTCTCCAGCTAAACCCTTGTTCATAAACCATTGTATGGCAATTTTTATGTTATCCTTAAACAAATAGAGCTTGGGTTTCTACATCCTTTTTGGTCTTCAAATGCTAGTAACAATCATTTACATATAAGTGTTTGATACATAATAACTGGTAAGAATAATGGGTGTTGGAATGCTTTGTTCAGTAGAATTTGAGTATCACACTCATGGCACAGTTTGATAGTTATTTAGATAATTTTTTGTATTGAAATATCATCTCATTTTATTTGAATGGAAGATAGTAAAGGATAACGTAATATATGCATATAACACTGCATATGATGTGCAAGTTATTTCAATTCATAGTTTGACCTATTAAAGATTTTAAACTATTAGTTTTGTTCTCTTTCATTATGCAATGTTGAAATAAATTGGGTCTGATAGGCTTGAAAATTACTACCTATCAACATAATGGAGATGTTCTTTTCTAAAGACGATTTTCTATTAGAATGACATTGTTCATCTTTATTCTCATATTAGTAAGGAAACCTAAATTGTTTTATGAGTATAAGATATGTACATGTAGCATGTAACTATATGAAATGAGATCATAGATTTAAATTTTGTAATTATCTATGTTGAAAGAATTTAGAAGTAGAAATTATATATATATATATATGTATATATGTGAATTTGTTTAAAGTTATACCTATAAAGAAATAGTGCATTATGAGAATACAAAACTTGACACCTATTTTTCCTATGGCTGAGTAATCTATGTGCAAAGTAACTTTATTGTATGATACATTCACATGCCCATATTGTGGTTATGAGGTACACACCTGCCAACATGATGGGTTACATCCTCCAGGGTTTAGCCCTTCAAAAATAGGACATTTTAACCCATCATTATTTGCAAGCCTTGACCTCAAGACCTTAGCTCCGATACCACAAAGGACCGACCACTACACTAAAATACCAACCTAGTAGTGAGGGAAACTATCCAGGGTGCTAAGGGTGAGGTTTGCATCCCACTAGCCTCGGAGATGAAGGCATAGAAGCCATGACCACAGTGGACATGTAGTTGTGGAGCCCCACCATCTGGTTATCAGGTGAACACTTGACAACATGATGGTTTACATCTATCAGGGTTTAGCCCTTCACACACGGGACATTACAACCCACCACGCTCCATAGGGATTGACCTTGAGACCTTAGCTATGATACCACAATGGCCCAACCACTACACTAAAAGACCAACCTAATAGTGAGGGAACCTATCCAGGGTGAAAAGGGTGAGGTTTTCATCGCACCAGCCTCAAAGGTGAATGCATAGAAGTGATAAGCATAGTGGACATGTGGTCGTGGAGCCCCACCATCTGGTTATCAGGTACACACTTGCTAGCACAAAAAATTACATCCACTGGGGTTTATCCCTTCATGCAAGGGACATTACACCTAATTTGAAAAGTATAATGTGTTAGAGAATAATTAATTAATCTTTAATTAATTATTATTCTAATTCTCATGAACTTAAGCTAAACTTAGGTTTGCTTTATTAGTTAACTCAATGCTTTATTTATGTTAACTACAAAGATAATATTAGATCAATTTGTCTCATCACACAGGATGTTGACACTTGTCATGATCTAATCCCTTTATCATTAGGGTTCCTCTTATAAAGCATTCATTCTCTCTTGTATTATTCATTCCGTAAGTATTTTCTTTTTGAGGAATAGCAAATCTTATTTTTTCCAGAGATCTTGAGTAGAAGGTGTTTTGTTTGTTGTTTGATCTTGTGTCTTGTGTTATTCACAAATCTAACATGGTATTAGAGAAAGGATTCAACGAACCCATTCTCCATTTTTGAGTTTTTTTCTTATCTAAGGTTACAGGATTGAATATGGAAATTTTAGTGCTTTTTTGTAATTTTTGGAGGTGGGAGAATTTTAGGAGCACTTTGGCAAGAAAAAGACCTCACCATTGTGCTCAAGAGGCTGATTTGACAATTTTTTATATAAAATTTGCCTATATTTGGTGTAGGGGTTATGGAGGCAATTTTTTTTACTAGGAGCCTATGTACGACCTTTGTATGGAATTGTACAGACATATTTTAAAAAAAATAAAATATACGCAACACTTTACAAAGTGATGCACTTTGTTTTCAAATATTGTGCCACCCATGTTTGGGTGGCGACCACCACAGAATGCCACTAGTGGTAGCTTGCCACCAAAACTTGTCACCGCACCTATCTACAGCCTCTGCAGGCTTAGCTCCTAAAGGCCAGGTCACATTAGTGACCATTCCCTGCACGCCAACCCCCTTCCAATGACTCAACTCCTTCTACAATCACGTGGGTGACTAGGGGTCACTGCCTAGATCCAATCCACTAGACCCTGGTCTTGCATTAGACCAGGGGCTTATTTTTTAGCCCCTAGATCTGCTTGAGGGCCAAATTGGCCTTTTTGAGCAACTTTACAAAATTGGGTGTAACTCTGGCATCAGATCTCCCATTTTTGAAAACTTTATATCATGAAAAGATGGTTTCGAGCCCATTCTAGATCTGTAGGTATTTTTTCTTGATTTTTTACCAGAAAGTTGCTATATTCAGTTGAAGACAACCCTTCTATTTTATACTTCTAGGGCTATAACTTGGGCAAACATACTCCATTTTTTACAAATGAATAGGCATTGGAAAGCTCTTTCAATGCTCTACATATCCATGCAATCCATTTTTATAGAATATTCACCAAGTACACATGGAAATCTCTAATGTGATTTTTTCTTTTTAAAGCTTTTCTACTCTGAAAGTTGTATTAGGGTTTGGATTTTCCTATTGTGGGGGGTTATATTTCTCGCTTTTAATATCTATATACATCAGAGATCAGAAATCCTAGACCACACATTATTTTGAAAACCACAACCATCATGGTGTACACCTCTTCATTTGAACATCTTATGCCACACAACTATCATACCTAGAAAGCTCGTATGACCAGAATGCTCATGTCTAAGGGTTTATGGTCCACTTTGGATGAAGTAAAACTAACATTGACTTATCAATTTGAGATATTTCAGCATAGGAACAAGATAGATGAGGCTATGGGTTTTATTTCACTACATATTTTAGATAGTCTGTTGTTTCATTTAGAGTCTTGCAACACTCCTAGGGATATGTGGATGAGATTCGGTGATATTTTTGGCACCATCAATGAATATAGAGCTCTCTATATTGAGGAAAAATTAACATCACTTGTACTTGATTCTTACCCCTCCATTGAGGACTTCCTACAAAGGTTTAAGTCACTTAGATTTCTTTTGCAAGGTTGGGAGAAGAATAAAACTAAAAAAGAATGTATTTTCCTGATTCTGTCTAAGCTTCGAGGGTCATTTCAGGTCTTCTCTTCTACTTTCTATTCTAGTATGGATGCATTGGGTGATGCATTTACCATGCCTACTTTTAAGGTTTTTGTGATCGTTTGACTTGTGAACAGGCTAGGTTGGTTAAGTTTGAATCTCTTTTTGGTTCCAAAACTTAGGAATTGGTAGCATATAAATCCAAAAGAAAAGACAAGAAAATAAGAAATAGAAGCCCAAGATAGATACTTCATCAAGTAATGAGTGTTCCTCCAAAACTTCTCAAAAATCTTGTATTATTCATTCTCTAAGTATTTTCTTTTTGAGGAATAACAAATCCTATTGTGTAGAGATCTTGAGTAGAAGGTATTTTGTTCATTGTTTGGTCATGTGTCACATGTTATTCACAAATCTAACATAATGCTAAGGGAGATCCTAATAACCATGTGTGATATTGGCATTACAATTCACACCTCTAGAGTGCATATTAGCAACAGACAACTATGCACAGTGCGTAATGATTGCTCTTCAAATTAGGAGGGGAAGCTCCCTCTTGTGTTGATATGCTTGAAAAAGTAAATGACCTAAATCCTATCTTTTTGACTCAGCTGGAAGAGGCACAAGGTTAAGAAAACCTAATACGTTGCAGCTAAGGATTTTCTCTGGTTTTGCAGATCTCTAACTACAACTAGGATAACTCTAAACTATCCTATTTCCTCAAGAAACAGAGCATGAGGACTTAGGAGCATGGAATTGGGTGTACGGTAATCTTTAAGTCAAGATTTACAAGGAGATGGTGACACCTAGCTGAGGCATAGGCTGAAAGAAATATTATTGGCAACAACATCAAACGATAATCTTCACTTCTCAATTTCTAAGGAGGTGACAACACCTATCTGAGGTGTAGATATGAAACAAAGATTATTAATCATGACAACACATGATATGCCTTACTTCTAAATTCCCAAGGAGATGACGACACCTATCCAAGGTGTAGATATGAAACAAAGCCTATTAATCACAACATGAAATAATAACTGGGACAACAAATTGTAGAGACGAGACATGCATGCAATGAACGATCAAACCAACAATTATATTTAATCTAAGGTGAACAAGTACCATAATAATAACATTCAGGTAAGGCGGCCCAACTATTTATTATCACAATAAAAGTTCTTGAATAGATATAGAATAACAATACTACAGGTAAGGTTGCTCAAAATGTATGCTATTGCGAGTAAAAGTTCCTAATTACAATGTGAACAGATACTGAATAGCGATACTACAAGTCAGGTTGCTCAACATGTATGCTGTTGCAAGAAAAAATTAATTACAAATGAGCAAGGGTGATCTTATTTATAGAACTCCAAGGTGTAGGGAACCCTAAAATCACCTTGAGTTAACATGAGTCTTGCAAGCATGCAAGAGTTTATTGCTAAACCTAAATAAATGAAACTATACAGTTAATTGGAAAACTAACATTAGTTAATCGAAAGAAGACTAAACTAACTAGACATGTGCAACATGAACGTCCTTATTGAAATGAAAGTTAACTAATAAATAAAATCAGTTAATTGATCCTAATTGAAATTCTAAACTCCTCCAAAGATATCTCTAAGGATGAGATAAGCATGCATAAAATCAGCAATTAGAACTCAAGATTGATGTCGAGTTAATTGTTGCTTCTGACTCTATCATCAAGAATAACTGCAGGATCTAACTGATTGACTACTCCAAGCCATCATGGGATATCACTTCATCTAGAAACTAGTCAACTGTATCCTCCTCTGGCACTTTGATGCTATCCATGATGAGAACCTGCTTGTTCAACTCCTTCTCACCATCTGCAATCACCCTCTGACATTCTCTGACCTCTTCAGTTGCCTTGTTGAAACTAGTTTTCATCACTAAGAAGTGATCCAACTTGGATGCCACATGATCTCCATCAAGATTATCATGAAAAATCTTCTCAAACTCAACCTATATTGCATCAAGATCACTATAAGTACCATCTTCATGAAGATAATGGCACGGGATTTGAGTGATAAACTCACTGATGAGTTTGAGAGCTCCGTCCACATTCTCTCTTAGTGCAACCACCCTTGTAGAGATTCTTTCATATGTTTCCACTTTGAAGAGATGTTGTTCTCTCCAAGTGAAAACCTTCCTTTTATCCTCTTCTTCTACAATGGTGTCGTATGCAATTGCTAATTGAGATATGAGAATCAGGTCCTTCGGCTTGCCCTCTGCTATAGACAATTCAAGCCGATGAATCCCCTGAAGAAGACCATGCGCCTTGTACCTCAACTGATATAACTCTGTGAGAAGGTATCAACCTGCAACATTGAAATATTTAATCTAGTTTTCCAAGAGGTTTCCACGATTGACTAATCGATCCAACTTTTGTTGTTTTGTAGGTGTCCCTTGAAGGTGTGGAAGACCAAGTGCTCTGCTTGAGTTTCCATGAATGAGATATGAGATGTACTGTTAGAGATACTTGATTTCAACCTTGAGAGTTGCCTTATCTTCTTGGTCCTTCATGATGCACTCCTCAAGATTACTTGCAACAACATTAAAGAGGCTCACATCTATTTGCCGAGTGCTCCTACCAAGATTTTCTTTGACGAAGGTGAAATCACCAACTTCAAATTCATCCAGGCTCTTTCCCTCTAGTGGTGTAGAAACTTCAATGACGATCTTTGCTTCAAGGTTCTTCTCTACGTGCACCTGCTTCTTGACCTTCTTGTTTGACCTATCCTAATAAGGATCGTCAAACTCAGACAAATCAAGTTGATGTGAAGGCTTTCGCCTCTGTCTTCCCAAAGACCTCTCGAGCCAACATGAATGATCAATGTTATCTTCTCGATGAGAGACTGTTGCTGTTGTATCAACCTCTTATGGATCAACTAGCGTTGAGACTAGTCGAACTGGTGATTCTAGCTCTGAGTCTATATCAATGGGAGGTGACTGTGGTGAAAATGGCGCATTAGGAGATGAAGAATTATCATTAGCCTATATAACTATCTCCATTGGAGCTTCAGGAACCCTTTCAACCTGCTTCTGCTTTTGTTTTCCTGTGTTTCTCCCCTTCGTATTTTCATTGAATCTAACACCTTTAGGCCACTTCAAGATAACCTTAACTCGAGGCCTCAACCTTGAGGTAGAAGGTAGTGAAGAAAATCCTACTAGCAGCTCTATAACTGGAACTGTCCTTCGCCTTCTCTTGCTATCCGAGAAGTAGATATTGGCTTTGATAACTATTCTAGATAGGTCCTCAATTGAAGTACTCTCCCTGGCATACTAATTTGGTTGGTGAAGTGGCTAGTGAACAACTTGATCTTTGACGAATGTTCTAAGCAACACCTCTTCGTCATCATCTGAAAAACCTTCAATATCATTTGATAGGAAATCAACGAGCCAAGAAAGAGTAAGTCTATAGTAATGATGTTAGTACACTTCAAATTCATCTTCGTAATTGTCCCAAAAGTCCTCAAGTGTTGGCCTGTGTGAATTAATTCACTTCAACTATGTTGAGTAATGACCCAATGGATCATAACAACGCCTCTTGATGAGATACTTGAGATTGAGTTTTTGTAACTCGTTCGTCATTAACTTGCAATCAACAATTATCTTGCATTTGTAAATACCCTATCCAAAAGGAAAGGTGAATGCTTGATTGTGCCGATTGTGAAGAAAAGAGTGAACCTCTTGAGCTTGTCTCAGAAACTCCATGAATAGGACCTTGTTTTATAGGTACCTTGGTAGAATTAGAGGTTCTCTAGTGTAACCATACACTCAAATATATGTGAAAGTGAGGAATTGAATGAACCAATCTGCCCAACTCTCCATTGTTGATCTTGCCTTTGGTGAAATCCTGATGTGCATTTCATTATCAAGGTCTTTGATTGTCTTCATTAGGAAGTGATCATTCACCAATTTTAAATCATGTCCAACCTTTGAGAACTCCAATTGGGAGTAATATTTGTGAACATGCTGAATGCCAAGAGTTCCATTGGTCTTCAAGTGTCTAAAATTGTCTTGGAACGTAATTACGTAGACTAGATAAGACACCATGTGAAACTTGTGGATTTTAAGGAAACTTGTGATCTATTGGTGAAGACACTTGTCGATTAACATGGCCCAGTAAAAGTGTTCCTTATTGTAGATAATCCAGGAAATGACATAGAACATCCACGATCAGAAAATATTAGCTTCCTCCTAACCTGTAACCCGGTTGAGCAAAGTTATCAAGATAGCAACTTCATCCTTGAACTCCCCACGCCCAACCTTCTTTGGCATGTTGGTCTTCTATACTTTCAACCATCTATGAGCAACCTTTCTATGAAATCTTTCTTTGTCTCTGTACCATATCTTGTCACAATCCTCAATCATTATGGTAAAATTGTCTGAGTGAGGTGGAATAGCAAAGCATTTCTCGACATCCCTCGACTTGAGGTTGCAAATGACTCTCTCATCGACTAATCTGATTTTTCTTGTAGATGAATCATAATGCTTTATTCTACAATGATGAACTTGAGATAAAAAAATGTAATAGGAACAGATGCTACTACCAGCAATTCAGAACGCTCAAGATTCTTCACTATGGTGCTGCTAACACCCTCTAATGTGCTTAGTTTGACCATTGGATAGACATGACCCAAGTCTGTGTATGAGGTTTTCAAAAATTCATGCACCAAGACCGATTTGGCCTTGTATTCTATGGGGTTGAATTTCATTTTGAAAATCTAGATTTTTGACTGTAAAGTCAGATATGTTTGAGCAACTTTCAAAAAGAGCTGAAAAAGGCTCTAGATGAGGCTAAAAATACCCAGTTGCGGGAAAAAAATTCAGAATTTTTCTGAAATGTGGGTTTTGTAGAGAATTGAATTCTAAGCAAACCCAAATTGTCAAAAATTCAAAAAAATAGTTTTAGCAAGGCATGCAAAGGCTTTTTAGTCAAGAACTATAGGGGTTTTAGGGTTTCTAAGGGGAATTTTCCTCAAGAAAAACTGGCATATGGGTTTTATAAGCAATGGGATTCTAAGCCAGCTTGGAGATGATTCGATTTTGGGAAAAAATTGTTTTTGGCCCACATGCAAAGGAATCTTTGGAAAAAGTGTAGTGCTTCCAAAATGGAAACAACGGGGCAATTTTCTCAAAAAAATCTATGACATGGGTTTTGCTACTGACATTGAAATATGTGAACCTAGATGATCAGATTTTGAAAATTCTACTATTTACTTTGACATGTGAAAGAAAACCTAAGACAAGAATAAAAGAATTTTAGAGATAGAAAATAGAAGTTATTATTCTACCTCTTAAAAGCCTATGTTTGAATTGGATTTGATGAAGTCTACATGCACTCAAAAAATGAGTTCTAAAAAATGTATCTTCTAAACAATCTGGACCTAGAATTGCGAAGAACAATGAAAAATATTGCTCGAAGCACCTTCAGATCTTCATTTGCTCAAGAAATACGTGTTTGTTTGCACTTGTTATGAGAATAATGGATGCCAATGACTTAAATAAATTAATTTAAGTCTTAAGGCATCATAAATATGCTAAATTTAGGCACCACCTTGATTAGACCTCAAAAATGTACGATACCTTCTGATTGGACTACCAAAACTCAGTTAACTGATTGAGAAATTTTCCCTAAACAAAGCGCTACCTTCTGATTGGACCAAATTTAGTTAACTGTACATGCAAAAATAAGTCGGCCTTTTGCAAGCAAAGATTAAGTTCAGTTGAAGTTGACCAATTGAAGATTAAATAATATTTAAGTTCAGTTCACAATCTCCACCTTTATAGGGCACTTCATGTACTTGAGTCAAAAAATCAAACTTTGAATTTAGGCGTCACTTTTCCAGAGTAAGAAATTTTCTTGAGAATTTCATTTTACAAACGTCACTGGAGCCCATGTTCGACCACTGATTTTCATTGACTGATGTGTCCAGAAGACTGGATGATAGTTTAATTGAAGAGCAAGATCAAAACTGACAAGAAAATCCACAAGGTTGCAAAGCCTGATTCTGAGATCTGAGGCTTCAAAATTTAGGGGCACCCCTGGCCTCTAGGGGCACTTTTAGCTTCAGACTTAGAAAAAATTTCATCATTTTGAAGGTGATTTTGACCTCCCTTCATCTCACGTCCTCCGATGTTTGGAAAAACTTCAAAATTGGTTGATAGGCTCATTGCGGAGTTAGATTCATTTTGCACAAGAGCTCTTGGAGAGCACTTTTCTAAAAATCATCATCTACTAGGTTAAAATCAGGGGCGCCCCTAGCCTCCACAGGTGCTTTTGTTCCCAAATAGCCATTTTCCAAACTGGCTCAAATTCCACTTAAACCTTGGCTGCAGGTTGCTAAGAAGTCCTTTGACTCAACTAAGGTATGCAATGGAAAGCTAGAAACATCAAAAACAAGATGAGTATCTGAGATAACCCAAAAGACTGCATTTGAGGGTCCAAAACCTTGGGCACCCCTAGCCTCTAGTGACGCTTTTGCTATTTTCTAACATTTTTTACCATGATTAAACCTCATGTTTGATTCTTGATTTCGACAGGTCAACAATTCAAATTAACTTGCTAACAGATTCATTGCGAAGCCTGATCAAGTTCGAGACAAACATTCTAGGTATCATTTGGTTAGAAACCTTCATCTGGTACCTCAAAAAGATGGGTGCCCCTGGCTAGGAGGTGCGCTTTTTGGTCCAGTGTTAGTAATTTTTTCATCTCCCATATCAGGTGCTAGATAGATCTACCAGACTGGTTGGTAGGCTCATCGCGAAGATGACAGTATTTCAAAGAAGTCTTCTTGGAAGTGACAAATCCTAAAAATGAAATCTAAGCCTTTGAAATCTAGGGCGCCCCTGGCCTCTAGGGGCTCTTTTGCTCCAGAGTTAGAAAAATTTCAATGATTTTCACCTCAGTGAAAAGTCCCCTCTAATTCAAAGCATTAGTTTGCACATATCTCGCCATAGATTCTTCATTTGAGCATTTTAAGCTTAAATTTTGACACTTGGTCTCTGGCCATCTGCCATTGACAACCTCAGAGATCCTCACTTTTTATCTAAAAAGGAAAAACTACCCACCATACTTAAACTAACTTTTAACTGAATCTGACTTCACCATTGTAATCATGAAGTGAAATAAGCCAATCAAAACAATTTTTAGTCAATTCTGACAAGTTTCAAGTTTTAGGGTTTTTGACCTAAAAATAGGGGTCCATAAACCCTAATTTTCATTTTTTTTCAAATTTTCCAGTATCTTCCTGACATCAAACTAACTAAAAATCCATACTTGATTTTCCCAAAAAACTAAGTTCTGACATCATTTTACAAGGTTTAGACCAATTTAAGCAAAATGCCTTAATGAAGCAAAAAATTTGGTTTGGGTACAACAATATTTTACCACATTATGTAGTGATTTCATTTTTGAAATTGCGATCTTAGGAAAACTCTTCCCTAGAACATTGAAATACATGACCTTGGAATGTTTTTGCTCATTTCCAAACAAATAAAAAAACTCATTCACACAACTTGTTAGTGCATTTCTCCAACATTTTCAAGCAAACATTGGTCCTCAAGTGACGCTAATAGACTTAGTTCATTGTAAAAAAGGACCTAAATAAAATATAACAAACTTTATAGGATGATCCTAATCGCTTTACTCACAAATATCCTATTGTCTTCCTGATGCTAACATTCAAACAATATTTATAGGAAACTTGCAACTTAGTATTTGAGACAAGATTTTGTTGATGAAATATCCATTCTTCACACACTTTTGTATGACTCCATGATTATTAGATATCGATTATTCAATATGAACACCTTCATTAACTCTTACTGGTCAATTCAAATCCATACCTCAAAACAATTACCAATCATTTAAAAAAAAAAAATCATTAAGATAAACACTCCTCAAACCACCAATAACATCAAAACACATGTCATTGCTACCTTATCAATTTAGGCTGAGAGATAAGAAATTTTCACAATTGCTCGATTCTCTTCATGTGATAATGTTGTATTTATTAAGTGAAAACATGATTCAAATCCCTACGATTAGTTAGACCTGTGGACACAAGTAAACGTTTACCACAAAATTTTAACACAAAAGCATTTTGTTAGTATCATCAGCTGAACATGATACAAAATGATGTATGCATCTCAAACACCAAGTGCAAAGACCTCATTGAATCTAATAAAATCTAATGGTTGGCGTTAATTACAAAGGAAATAAGTTAGCGTTGCCACCTAACCAAAACTTACAAATTTTCACAAAACCATTACCAAGTCATTCATCCAACTTTGTGCAATGTAGTGATAATGATGAAGAAGATTATTTGTCCAACGTTGTAAACACAATAGAAATTCAACCTTGTAAGGGTTGAATCACTTTGTTTCCTAATATTGCTTTTACCCATATTGATGCATCCAAAAATGCACTCGATGGTCCTCTCTATATCATTGGTTGAATTAATGATAAACCCTTGAGGGGGATACTCATTGATCACATGTGTCTAGAGAATGTGATCACTAAAGATTCTTATTTGTGCATGAACTTTACAAAGATAAATATGAATAAAAAAAAAAGCATGGTTAAAAAATCATGATGGTTCCTTTTCCCCTATGATAGGTTCAATCACTTTGTCAATCAAAGTTGGAACAAAACAGTTAGATATTTCATTCCCATCATTTCGATGTCAGACCAATTTCGTTTGAAGTTAGGATATCCATGGGCACGCTCAATGCATATGGTCCCATCAGTTATCCACAAGTGCATAAATTTATCATTTGAAGAATAATTACTCATAGTTTATCATAGTGGGTTTAAACCTTTGGCTTCCCCTGGAAACTTTTCATCAGACTATTTTTGGCCTTAACCTATTAAACCTGTTAAGCCTCGTGAGGATCATTTTTTCATATCATATCAAAATTTTAAAGCTAAGCATATATTTGAATTGTCCCTTAGTAATTTCCCACCTGACCTCCCTTTATCTATTGTTACTTCCATGGATGTTTCTCCTACCCCAAAGGTGGTACAGGAACCTAAGTCTAAATCAAGTATTCTCTCTTGTTAGCCTAGCATGTATGTTGTGGTTCCACTTCCATTGTCTTATAAAAGACCAAGGGATAATCATGTAATTAACTTTGTGCCTCCAAAATAAAAAAAATTTAGACCTAAGAATATGATGGTCTCACAACCTTTGGTGGTCTCTTCAGTTCCTCCTCCAAAGGAATAAAAAAAAACTATGTTGGGGAACACCTCCATTAACCCTTCACAAGCTGAAACTCGTGCAAGAAGAAATAGAAGTGAAAAAAAGCATAAGTGAAGGCATCATGCCATAGCTCATCAACTTGCTGAAAAGTGTAAAACCTTACCTAATGATCATCCATCTATCTAAACCAAATCCAATGAATTACCTCCTGCCCATTCATCCTCATGATCGCTTAACTCCACCCCGCCACCCTTGCTAAATCACAGAGTTGAACCTTACCTATCCCAACCTAAGAAAATAATAAAACAATATCATATGCAAGATGTTTCTCATAATCATGATGATAATAAGAAACCTATTGTGCTACATTTAGATAGTGGAGAAGAAGAAAAACAAGAAGAACAAAAAGAAGATCATAATGAACTAGCTCTTATATTTTCAAAATACATGAACTTAAATGGGGGAAGCCATGATAATCCTCCTAATGAGAGTGATCCACCATGTGGTTAACCTAGTGTTACACCTTGTACGACACTTATTGTAGTCCCTTTAGTGTATTTTCCGCCTTCCATTTATGATGAGCAAGATTGGGATGTGAATGATTTTCTTTAGATCAACTTGCATGTGTAGTACCTTTCTATGTGTTTTTATATGTTTGCTTGCACATGTTGTGATCTCCCATGATGTGTTATTTGTCATATCTTTAATTTTGTTAGTTTTATTTAGATGATCCTTATTGTTCTTGTTGGAACAAGGATACAAAGAAAATGAATTTGTTGTAGCATTCATCTATTTGTATCTCCATTCTTCTTTATCTTGTAAACATTATTGTCTTATGTTTTCCTTTTGGGGATGATGCAAGGTGTTGAGGCATTTAGGTATCTTCCATGTTGACCCAAAAGCTTGTTATGTTGTCTTAATGTGTCATTCCTCCATCGTGTTCATAGTTCCATGATTATTCAAGGAATGATGTGGATTCCAAGAATATTCATATTATATATTATCTATGGTCTATACTAACCCTAGATCTGTGGATCCCTTATGTGATATATTTTGTCTTTTTATGTGGCTTTGTCTTGGGGGCAACCCCTTTTCATGAGTCGGTCTTGTTGGGAACATATCATTGGCTTAGGGTTTTCCAAAAACTCTCATGGCATTTCATGTTGCATTTATTTTTTTACTCTACCTTAAATGCAATTGCTCATAGGTGGTGTTAGAAATTACTTTAAGGTGGGGGCATGCATTCCATTATGTGGTTCACTTTGTTCACACACATTGGAATTGGTGATGGCTTGGCATATTGATCATTTTTGTAGCGCCTTATCAAAATTATTGGGATTATAATTCTTGGTATGGTTGACATGATGCCACACCTAGTGAATATCATACTTCACTAGCCTATGATGCTTTGGTTCATGGTTCACCTAGAAAATATCAAAATTTTTTAGCCTATGACTCATGAATGCCTTGCGTATGGATCCTAGTGATTTTTTCAGAGCTTGCTAGTCTCTGATTGTCATACCCCTTGCATGTTTGCATTACATTTGCATTATGTTATGTTGTGTGTCTTCGTCGTGTATGCTTTGTGTTTTTCATGCTACATTGCATCTCATATGTGTGTGTTCATTTGTCCTTATATTGTCTTGCCATAGGATGTTGAATCTGGGGGCTAGCACATCCCTTAGATTCAATGTCATCCTATCTCTTCAATATTTGGATAATGGAACCCTTCTTGGCTTATCTATACTTTAGTGTGATTTTGAGTGTAATTTCATACTCTCACTAAAGTGGGGGCTAAATGTAGCATCAAAAATTGTCACCCTTGACAATTTCACACTAGGTTTATCTCCCCCTTATGTGCTTGGACCTAATTATGCATTTAATTACCCATTTTATAAATATATTTAGAAAAATCAAACAATGGGAATGAAAATAAGAATTTAATATTTTTCCCCAATGTTTAAGGCCCATAAAAAGTTGGGTCTAAACTAGGGCATCCCATGCCCTTTTCCAACCCTTTTTGGCTCCATTTGGGATATGTCGATCTTAGTATTTTATTATTAAAAAGATTAAATTCATTTGTCATCTATCGATATTTGATTTTCGGAATATTAGAAGAATTGCATATAAATACAAGTCATTTTCACCATTTTAATCCTATAAATTTTGGAAAGTGAAACAAGAGAATAATTAAGCAATTAAGAGTAGTCAAGAGAAAAATTATCAACATTATTACAACATTTATTTCAGTCAAGCATCGTGTCAATCATTCATCATGTTTTTATGTAAGTCTGTGTTTTATGTTTATTTGTTTTGTGAGTATTAACACTTGTATAACTTCAAATCAAGAAAAAAAAATTCCTTGAAGGTGATGAGTACATGACTTCAATCCATCAAGGAATGCAAATCTAAGTAGTGAGCTGTAGCCTTAGTCAATTCATTTTTTTTTTTATCATTTAACCTATTCCTGACTTAGGGTGAGCTCTTTTTACACATTATCATAGCCATTGTGGAGATAAAAATACCAAAATGGGGTTTGACTTAGGCAAGCCCCTATACAACACAACCCTTCGCCCTATTTCATGTGTGCAGGTTTTTAGATCTAAAGAAAATTGGAGGAAGATTGAGGAATAATTGGTCATTCATGCATTCAAACCCTACAAGTTTCAAGACACGAAAAGTAGATTTTAACAGTAACAGACGAAGTTCCAATAGTGACCCTAGGAGAACAGAACTTGTAGATCTAGAGCTACAAGAAGACGAAATCATATCCTAAAAAGAAGGAAGCCAATATAGGGTACCCCACGCCCCTAACCAGTCATTTCAACACCAAATTTACATGCCAAGTTCTTATGTGTCTACCTTCTACATTTTTGGAAATAGTTTCTATCTTTCTATTCTTTATTTCTTAGAATTCATCTTAATTTGTTGCATTTTCATAGTTAACCTAGGAACAACATTGCATATTAAAATTTAGAAAATTAACAATTAATCAAATCATCATCATCCCTCCCCCAATAGTGGATTAGAACCTTGATCCACCATTCTAGATCTTCCATTGAGGTTTGTAGCCATGTGGGTATTGAGATCATTTTTAATCCACCCAATTGGGAGAAGTGTGATTTAGGACCTAGATCCCTTTTCCCAATCAAATAGGTAGACCGGTAGCTTATTTCATTAATAATTTGAATGATGCAAGGAAAAGATATTAAGTCTATGTATGCCCTAATTCAAGCATTGAAAAAGTGGAGAAATTACTTGAACTATCAAAGGAGTTTGTGATGTACACTAATCATCAAGCATTGCAGTATTTGAACAATCAAAGTAAGTTGAATCACAAACAATATGAAAATGGGTAGAATTTATACAAAGTTACTTTTGTGTTGAAACATAGGAGTGGAAGTTGCAATAAGGTTGATGTGTTGTGTAGGAGACATAATTTTCTAGTTGAAATGAGAATATAAGTAGTTGGGTTTGGGGAGTTTATACATTGGTAGGAAGATGATCTTGATTTTGCAAAAGCATGTAAAAAGATAATAAGTATAGATAGAAGTAAGTTTTGATCTAGAATGGTATGTTGTTCAAAGATAATTAGTTGTGTGGTCCTATAAGCTCAATAAGGGAGAATTTGATCAAGGAGAAGCGTATTGGTGGTTTAGCAAGTTATTTTGGAGTAGGTAAGACAATAGCATTGATGAATGAAAATTATTTTTTGCCACAAATATATAAGGACATGATTTTTTTCAAGGTTTCAATAGGGATTAGTCAACAAGTTGATTTGTATCAACCATTACCAATTATAGAGAAACCTTGGAAAGACATAACTATGGATTTTGTATTGGGGTTGCTAGGAACATAAAAAAGTACATGATTTTATATTTGTAGTTTAGGATAGATGTTTTGAGATGACACATTTTATTCCATGTAAAAAGAACAATAATGTTGTACATGTAGCTAATCCATTTTATAGAGTAGTGAGATTGTAGGGTTTACTAAGGAGTATTGTTTTAAATAGGGACAATAAGTTTGTTGGTTCCTTTTGAGGACATTTATGAAGATACTAATGACATATTGGAAAGTCATTTTAATATATCACACATAGACTAATGGAAAAATAGAACTAGAAAATAGGAGTTTTGGGAATTTGTTGAGATGCTTCGTTGTAGAGAAGACAAGAAATTGGGATATGGTTCTAGCATAGGTAGAGTGCATACAACAACTTAGTAAAACAATTACAAGGAAAGTACTATTTATGATTGCTTATGGTAGTAGTCCAACAAATGTACTAGAATTAAGAGATATCATTAATGAAGAGAAGAGATCATATGTGGAAGCATTTGCAAAATGTATGAAGGGGGTACATAGTAAAGTAATGCATCATTTAGAGAAGATGAGTGGAACATATAAGAAGATAATTGAGAAAAAAAGACATGGAGTTTTAAGTTGGAGAAGTGGTGCTATATCTTAGAAAATAAATATTTCTAGTTGGGACATACAATACACTAAAAATGAAGAAGTTTGCTCCTTGTAGATTTATCAAAAGATTTGATTTATAAAATACATATGAAGCGGAGCTGTCATAAGGTTTGATTATATCACCAATATTTAATGTTGCAAAATTACATTAGTATCATGAAGGAGAATCAAGAAATAATGATTTAGCAATACAGTGGAGTCATATACCATAACAACCAAGAGAAGAGATGGAGGATATTTTGGATACTAGGATTTGAAGAATTACCAAGAATACAAATTATGAAGAGTATTTGGTGAAATGGAAAGGAAGACCTCAAGAAGATTAAAGTTGGATTTCTAAGGTTGAGATAGATAGTCTTTGTTTCCCTCTAGTTGCTAGAAATTGAGAGTCTCACTTTTCAATACGCTAGGTTTTTTATGTTGGAACATCCTAGGGTATAAAATCAATCTTTCATCACCCAAAAATATTTTCTTTTACTTCATTTTTTTGTAAGTTTGCAAGTACATTCTAGTCATTAGTTAGTCACTATAGATTGTACTCCATTTCATGATACTTGCATATTTTACCTTATGGTTGGTAACACACACTCGAGATTGTTCCTACAACATTCAATTCAATTTTTAGAAGTTTATTATCACCACAAAGGCCTAAGTTGGTCATTGATACCCAATTCACTATTCATAGCTTGTGGTATAAAGGAATGCATTACAAGGTACACTAGACCAAAGAGAGCTTATGGTATGAATTGAATTGAGATTCATCATTCCACCATCACCACATTCATTGCATAAGTTTCCTTCATACATTTGGCTACCTACTCATTTCATAAGGAATTAACCTTTGTGCCACCTTGTGACTAATTAAGATCATTCTTAAGGATAAAAGCTTATATATAAACATTCCCAAAGGTAATCAAAAGTCTATGAAGGAATTGGAATTGTATTGTAAAATTATTTGAATTCTATAATTTTCCCATTTGCAATAAAACAATTGAGGCCTAGCATGTTTGAAGCCCATTGCAATAGATTGTAATTTGATTTTTAATATGAATGAATAAAGAATATATTATTGTTTTGTTATTTCATTGAGTGTTGATGTATGTTTGTTCATTTGGCTACATGATTGGATAATCCTTCATTCAACCCTTTGGCCATGATTGCATCGATGAAGAGAACAAAGCTTTTGAAGATGCCTTATTTTTTGCCATAGTTTTGCACCAAAAAATTTACCAAAATTTAGATTCATACGATAAAATTTACACAACCATATCTCCATCAATACTACTCTAAATCCATATGATGTTTTTTTGAAAGCTCTCAAAATTCTATTTCCAATTACTTCAAGACCACTTCAATTAAAAAGCTATGCTAGGGGAATGACCTTCTACAATTTAGTTTTTAGTAAAAAATCTAACAAAAATCTTCTACCAAAATTAATGTTGTTAAGATCTGCAGATATAATAATAGTAATATGCAAGATAATAACAATAATATGTAGATAAAAATAAATATCACACACAACACAAGATATATTTGTAGGCCAAGATGCCCTAACATCCAATATACTTGTAAAAGAGCAAACCTTGAAGCTAGGGTAACACAGGATAATACTCCTTATGGAAGAATAAACTTCGCACTATGTATCCAACATGTTATACTAAACACATACAATAAATTTCACATCCTTACAATGATATTCACATAATATATATGAACCTCCTCCTAATAACACCATTAAAGGGTTAGCCACTAATATTGATATAAGATGACTCATTACTCAATACAATAAAATACACAAGATACTTGTATGACCCAATATAACTAATTGAAGGGATGCATGCCACATGTTAGCATTATCAATATCATATAATATTAGTGTACAAGAGAGGGGGACCAACCACGTTCAAGGCCCCAGGTCACGAGGGCCAAAAGCAGAAGGCTGCCCTAACTTACCTTAGCTTGACAGGGAGTTAGGAAATGTGGGATGAGAATGATGAGGACTATAAGGTCCTTCAATCACTCTACATACCCAAAATATAGGATAGGGCTAGGCGAGTTGGTTTTCAGGTTCAACACTACGCCTCAGGATGCTCTCTACTTGAGGACAAAAGTACAATCCTGGGACGACAATGCGGTGTGTTAGCTCTCAAAAACACAGGAAAAATACCTCTAGAGGTTGCCAATCTCTAGATACGTCTTTGGGTAACAGACAAAGCCAAATGAATTGAACCTTCTACTCTTCAGGTGCTGCCAGACCTAGGCGAGTGTACCTATAACAATGAGGTAGACTTGACCTTTGTTCATCTCCTAAAGCAATTTACCCACATTGGCAAATAGGAGTGGATAAATGAGTTTTAATTTGGTATAAATTGTATAAGCAATATCAAGGCTAAAATCTAATGTGTTCATGTGAAAAAACTGAATGAAACTAACAACAAAATGGTAGAGACTAGTGCCTTATTGGGTGCACGGAGTCAAATGAAAATCTGAGATGAGTAACTTCTTTCTGGCAAACACTCAAATTGTTTGGCACATAGGTTCAAGTCTATAACTGGTATAAACATGCAAGAATGTGATTACTGAGTTCTTCTTAATGATCCAAATGGGATTCACTAATTACTATGATTGATTAAAAGGACTTAATCTTTCTTTGAAAGAACCAATTAATCCAATCATACAGATACAACAAATGCACCCTGATAAACTGAAGTATATCCTTGACATATCAGTTTAAATAACTAGAAAACACCAACTTTGGAGACAACATCAACAATGCTTTCAATTAATACAGCAAACAATTGAAACCAGAAAAATGTTGCAGAATCAAATGATTTCCATTTACATCTCCATTATTTCTTACATGCATCATAGTCTCACACAAAAACCATTCTGTTTTTTGTCTCTTCTATTCGTTATCTATCTCACTCCTCATTCGCTGTACAAAGTGGGTATTTATACATCAGTAACTCTAAGAGTCACGTCCCCTCATCTTCGCATCTCAAGCAATCCTTTCATTCGGGCCTTTACCACTGTTCATTAGACTCCCATGAAGACATCACGTAGTCTCCCCGACGTTCTGAGTCTCTCTGACCACCAACAGGTTACATATCACATTGATATCTTGCAGCCATACCGACACTTCGACTCTTCCCGACAGTCAATGAATCTTATGTCGCTAGGGTGTCATGTAGTTACACCGACGACTTAAGTCTCCCCGATGGTTATTCCTTCAGTCTGAGTGTATCACTGAGATTCTCGCCGATGAAAACTATCTTGTGACTTAAGGGGTTGGAAAAATGTTCTACAACTCACTTTATGTCTTACTGAAATGTTTCTTTCAGTTTTTCTTTTGATCACCGAGACATACTAGTTTCTCCTGCCGATGGAACCTCATTCGGCACTACTCTCTTAGCTCTCGCCGATGAAACCTGTCTCGCCGAACATATCTCCAAGTCTAAATCCTATCGCCGTGACATAGAGGTTGGTAAGACTCCCTGACTTCATTCTGATGGCAACAACGAGACCCACCTCCTGCTTTATCGGCGAGACCAAACAGATGCTACGAGGACATTACACCGACGGCCTGAGTCTGGCTGATATAGTCTTTTGTGCTTCAATCGGTAAAACTCTTATGTGCTCGATATGACTCACTCTGAGGATTGTTGTCTCGGTGATAAGATCACTTTGTATTCCGATCGGTATGACTTACAATGGCTCGTTATGACATATACCGATAACCATTGTCTCGTCGATAGAATCCTTCTGCCACTAAGACAATGAACTACATCATGCCGATATGAATTCTTTTATCGGTGAAACATTTCCAACCTCCTGTCGATAGTCTGCAAAAAGACAAACATTAGTAAAAAATACTTCTTGGATCGGTGAGACCTGTATCATCTCTTGCCGATATGCTTCATATATTGAAATGCTTAGGGCCAGGTGAATTCTATAGGACCAAATGATAGAATATGGGAAAAAATGATATGCAAAGCGGATTCTTATGCTTATGGTATGGGCATTTTTGGAAAATCATGAATATAAACAACTGTAAAAAATTTCAAAATTTTACAGTTCTAACATGGTGCGCTGGCGTCTCTCAAGTGTGATGGCGTCTGTACGACCAGACAACTAAAGAGACAAGGTTAAACCTAGGAAAAAAAGCTAATGACCCAACTAACTACTACTAAAGGGCCAAAATAACGCTATTAAGTAAACAAAATACTCTCTAATATGGTAAAGAAAAAATGCAAGATTTAGGGTGGCAAGAATGATCTCACAAAGAAATTTGTTCGCCAGCTAGCTCCCAAAAGCACGTCCACCTACACACAAAGAGGAGGAAAAATGTTGGGTGGCTGTATAGGGGCCTGCCTCAGTCAAACCTTCATTTAGGTGTTTCCACTTCCATAGACAACCAAGAAAGCGAGTATGATAAAGAAAGTAATATAATGAAGAACACTAAAACACTAGTACAAAACAGTAAATGCGCTTACTCAACCAAGGAATAGAGGAGAGGAATGGGAAGCTTACCACCTCCACCAAAAACACTCAAGGCTAATGGAGGAGAGAATGAGAGTACTCGAGCCTCTACTACAATGGTATTCTCCCAAACTTACTCTACTAAAGTGGAGTGAAGTTGTTGCTATGGAGTGAAAAAGTGTTGCTAGGATGCTTGAAGAGTGTGCTAAGTGATGAAGTTGAATGCTTGAAGTTGTGAAGAATATTGAAGGGAGGCCAAAGGAAGTTGTAAAGCACGTATAAGGAGAGAATTTGAAAGAGAGATGAATAAAACAATCATATTCGAGTCAGTCGGCCGAAGAGGGCATTACAAGTTGACTGCCAATGAGAAGTGTAACGCCTCTACAGGTTCAGCCACGGGAATCTTCCAGGGATGTAAGCATGCTGCGCGGATGTCTACGTGCCGCATGGGCATCCCCGACATAAATTCCCCCACGACGCTCAAAACAGGCACCAAGTGGAATAAAAGCAGTGGGCTTAGATGTAATTAAGCCTTCGAACTTGGTTTTCTAAAGTGGAGAAGGGAAAAATGGGAATTTGCACAAGGGTGCAAATTCACTCCTATACATTTTTCCCCCACTTTAGCGAGCATGAATACTGATGAGTGCTTCGGTAAAGTAGATCGAAGAAGAGTAAAGTTAGAAATGTATACCTGAATCGTCGAGGAAGCAGACCATGATCTGATGAACCTGAACGTGCAGGGCAAGCAAAGGACTCAATAGCTTCTCAGAACTATGAAGTTGAAGAAAGAAAGTGTCTTATAGGCCTGCAAACCTGCAAGGAGGCAACCCCCAAGATCTCTCACATGAAGGAAGCCTCATGAAGTAAACGCCTTACAAGCCCACAGACCTGCAAGGAAGGTGTCCCCCAAGAACTCTCACATGGAGGATACCCAGGAAGCGTCCCCCAAGATCTCTCACATGGAGGAAGCCAGGAAAGCACCCTACAAACTTGCAGACCTGTAGGGAAGGTATTCTCCAAGATCTCTCGCATGAATAATACCCAAGGAAGCACCCTACAGACCCGCAGATCTGTAGGGAAGGTATCCCCCAAGATCTCTCACATGGAGGAAACCCAAGAAAGCACCCTACAGACCTGCAGACTTGTAGGGGAGCCACCCCCAAGATATATCACATGGAGGAAGCTCAAAGGAAGTTCCCTATAGGCTCTCATACCTACAGGGAGGTATCCCCAAGATCTCTCACATGGAGGAAACCTAGGAAAGTGGACTTCGTAGAGTCAGGAAGTGATCACGTAGGCAAGTAAGTGGATAGTCATGCAGACCATCGATAATTTGGAAGACTTTCAAAGGGGTCCCTTAGGAACCCGTCGTGAAGAAGGGGTCCACTCAAGGGACACACAGTTCAAAAGCAGATATTTTCTTTCTCAAATCGATCCATCATCAAGGGATCCTTTTGAAAGATGTTCACTTCATCAAGGAATTCGAAAGGAAGAATATGCCCCCACAGTGAGGGGAAGGTCAAAGCTATTCCTACTTCAGAGCAAGGTTTTCAAGTCCTTTCTTTACGAACCCATGATGAAGGAAACAAGTTCTATTAGGGTTCCAAGTTGAGAATAAAATTTTGAAGAAAGGTTTACGAAGATTTTCAAGAAAAGATTCGTTGGTAACATATGCATTTTTTGAAAATTAAATGTTGAAGGAAGGCTTTGTCATACATGAGAGGGAAAACTCAAGCAAAGAAGAGAGAAAGATAAAGAGAAAGAAAAAGAGAAAAGACAACACGAACAAAGGGCACATGGGCATCTGGTTTAGCGGGGTTAGATCTGTCCATGCTCATAATAGGTAACCGCGGTGCAAGGTGAAAGATCATCAATCCCCAACTAGATCAGGAAGAATGCACAAAAAACAAAGTAAAAATTAAAAAAATTGGATCAACATGGAAGGGAAGCCTAAATGTCCCCAATGCTTTGCATCATCCCCAATTTATTGAAAATCAAGCACAAACATGAAATAATGATGATACAAATAGAGGAAGGTTTACGACACAAAAACTATGCTTGTATCCAAGCACCAACAGGGGTGACAGGGGTCATCCAGGCACACATAGCATGATTACGGGGGAACAAATCACAAAACACACACACACACAAGATCAAGAAGAGGCCTCCTCCTAACATTGATCGACCAAGAGGTCATCCGCTTCCCACTCTAGATCATCGTAGGGGGAAGTAGGACAAGCTTGTAGTGGTGGCATGTTAAGAGGAGGATCATCCAACCCTCCTACAACAAGGGCCAAGGAAGAAGGCCCTGCAAGGTCTTCTTCGTCGAGCTCTTGTGGAGCTAAGGTCAACAATTTCATGAAGATCACTGACAAGGCTAAGACTTCATCCACAGAGTTAAACATGCACCCTACAGGAGCATTGTGTCTAACTTCAATGGACGGGGTAGGCTGTGCCTCAGATTCACCGCTAGGATAGCCGAATGACTCAGGAGCGGTGATGAAATCAAGGGAAGCCGAGATTGGTTCCATCACTAGGACAAAACAAGTCAACATGGGACCACCTTGTGAAGAAGGTGGGATCCTCTTATTTCCTTCACTGCTAGAAGGACCACACTCCACCTTTTGCTTCGTTGGAGGAGATGAACTCTCCATAGACAAGGCTAGAGGTGTGGAGGAAGAGGAGGAAAGAACCGCAATGGATACAACCAAGGTATTAATCATATCCACGGGCTTTGGGAAAGGCTGGATATCCAAAATAGATATCAACAAAGGTGGCTCCACTGAAGGAGTGATGAACACCTGTACCCCCTTGGCGTTAGGCACATTCATACTCGCAGTGGAAGTTGGAAACGATGCAAACTAGACAGAAGAGAAGTAGAAGGAAGGGGAGAGGAAGACACTATAGGAAGCCCTGAAGCAGGGGCGGTCGTCTCTTCCTCCTTCCTTTGTGAGGTGGCCTGCTCAGCCAAGAGAGCCTTTCGCTGGTGCTTACGCTCACGTGCAAGGTGGTTTCTATGACTCTTTGAGTTGGAGGCCAGAGGATGCGAAGGAACATGAAACTCTTTCCCAACCATGGGAGCGTCCACTACGACCGTCTCTGGTGAAGGAATGGATTCCTGAATGGGAGTAGGAGGAACAAGTTAAGGAGCAACGGGGGGAGCTGGCTCAAGAGCCTTGGTAGCAGGCCTCTTCCTTTTCACTACTTTGGAAGTGGGAGTGGTAGGAGGCCGCAGAGGTTGAGACAAAGAGGACTCTCCATAGGAGACCTTCTTCCCGTTATACTGAATGGGTCTAGGCTCTGTCGACAGAACAAGAAATTCAAATGTAGGAGGCTTAGGCTTCTGCCAAGTAGGCACCATAGGGTTCTCCTGCAAACACGAAGCATAATCTAATGGTACCACAATAGAGTGAGAAGAAGCGTTAGACTAACCACTGGAAGAGGAAGGAGGATCTCGAGACCACCTCTCTTCTTCCTTCCTACATGCCTTAGTGGCATCGTTGTTAGCTTTTAAGAAAGCCCTATGTGAAACAACATAAGGCGACGGAGGGTATCTCACTTTCAGCCTTAGGCGCCCTTTCTTATAGTTCTAATATGTTCAGTGCAGAAGGTCCATTCTAGGCAAAAGAGGACCAATGGGTGCAGGACAAGAGTAGTTCAAGGAGTAGCTACCATGAGGAATCAATGGTTTATAACCGGTGTCATGAATTACATGTATGGAACCCCCATGGATAAATTTTAAACATTTATGCATGATCGAGGGTACCGCATTCATAGCCACCAACCAAGGGATACCCAACTTCACCCTAAAGAGCTCAAACCCATGGATAATGTCAAATAGGAGTTTCACAGATTTAGGTCCAACTGAGACTGACAAGACAATACTACCCAGAGGGGGCACGAAAAGCCCCATCATGTGTGTGGATGGTACTCACAAGTGCATCATACCCATCTTTATGTAAGAAGTTAATCAACATGATCTCCTCAGTTATTATGTTTAATTGTGATGTCAGATCAACGAGAAAATCCACTATGATGTTTCCATTGATTCATGCAGGGATATAGAGAGGAGACGGTTCCCTATTAAAACCCATCGGCAGGTCTTGTGATGTGAAGGTTATACCAGTACCACTGTCCATAGGTTGTGCAGAGGGGATAGGCTGATGTAGGAAGGAGGCCATTACGCACACTAGACGATACTTTCATAGAGTCCCTAAAGGTTAAAGGATAAGATAGTGACCCAATTAAGGTTTCGTCATGCAACACCTTCAAAATATTCCAACTACACCTACTAGGGGTTGCAGGTTGAGTTGTGAAGTGACAACCTCACAATACTCACACCTACAACACTCCTAGAGTACGAGAAAAGGAACTATCAGTATCACAAAAATGAAACCAAAATGGTTCATGTCAGGTTCCCCAAAAATGTAAGAGAGGGGGACCAACCACATTCAAGGCCCCAAGTCACGGAGGGCCAAGAGTGAAAGGCTTCCCTAACATACCTCAGCTTGACGGGGAGTTAGGAAATGTGGGACAAGAATGATGAGGACTATAAGGTCCTTCAATCACTCTGCAGACCTGAAATATAGGACGAGGCTAGGCGAGCTAGTTTTTGGGTTCAACACTACACCTCAGGAAGCTCTCTACCTAAGGACAGAAGCGTGGTCCTGGGATGACAACTCGATGCACTGGCATCTCTCAAGTGTGCTTGCGTTGTACAACCAGACAACTAGAGACAAGGTCAAACCTAGGAAAACAAGCTAACGACCCAGCTAACTACTACTAAATGGCCAAAATAACGCTATTAAGTAAACAAAATACTCTCTAATATGGTAAAGGAAAAATGCAAGAGTTAGGGTGGCAAGAATGATCTCACAAAGAAATTTGTTCGCTCGCTAGCTCCCAAAAGCATGTCCACCTACACACAAAGAGGAGGAAAAATGTTGGGTGGATGTATAGGGGCCTACCTTAGTTAGATCCTCATTTAGGTGTTTCCACCTCTACAGACAGCCAAGAAAGCGAGTATGATAAAGAAAGTAATATAATGAAGAACACTAAAACACTACAAAATAATAAATGCACTTACTCAACCAAGTAATAGAGGAGAGGAATGGGAAGCTTACCACCTCCACCAAAAGCACTCAAGGCTAATGGAGAAGAGAATGAGAGTACTCGAGCCTCTACTGCAATGGTATTGTCCCAAACTTTCTCTACTGAAGTGATGGAGTGAATTTGTTGTTTCTATGGAGTGAAAAAGTGTTGCTAGGATGCTTGAAGAGTGTGCTAAGGGATGAAGTTGAATGCTTGAAGTTGTGAAGATTGAAGGGATGCCAAAGGAAGTTGTGAAGCATGTAGAAGGAGAGAATTTGAAGGAGAGATGAAGAAAATGACCATATTTGGGTTGGTCGGCTGAAGAGGGTGTTACAAGTCGACTGCTAATGAGAAGTGTAATACCTTTGCAGGTTCAGCCGCAAGAATCTACCAGGGATGTCTATGTGTCGTGCAGGCGTCCCCGATAGAAATTCCCCCACTGATGGTCAAAAAAGGTGCCAAGTGGAATGAAAGCAGTAGGCTTAGATGTAATTAATCCTTTGAACTTGGTTTTCTAAAGTGGAGAAGGGAAAAAGGGAATTTTCACAAGGGGTGCAAATTCACTCCTATACAATTAGATAAATAGGTACATACCATTGTTCCCTTTTCTACTTGCTAATACATCAAGTAAATGTGGCTCTTACTCAAAATTGGAAAGTTATGAGTCAAGGACAAAGGGTTTCCTATCAATTGATGATGTAAGGTAGGTCAACTACATGTGTAGTATAGTTGGTAGTCATTTTGACTCTAGAATGAAAGAGACTAGATGTGGGTTACACAAAAGCATGTGAATTATCAAAAGTGTGTCTAAAGCATACTTAAACTATGTAAAATTGATGTATTCATTCATCTAAATGACATGGAGATTGAGGAAGCAATTAAGTAATTTAAAGTATTTTATTTCAAATTAACACAAAAATTTATATTCTAAACGAAAGAGGTAGAGCTAGACATGATGTTCAAATTATCTCAACACAAAGACCAAGTACCAAAATCTCATCATCCAACTTCTTGGTGAAAATGTTAAGATTCAAATGTCGTCATGAAAACCTTGATTCACATGAAAAATTGTTAGTTTTCTCTTAAAAATCACATTGAAACTATATTAGACCATATAAGTTCTTTTGAAACCTACAAACAAGTGGAGTTGTGAACAAACCTAGGAGGTTTCACCATAAATATATTTCTTTTTACAACCACCCAACAAGAAGGATCTCTTCACATTGATTTAGTAAATAACCCACTTATGTTAGTCAACTATGGAAAGAAAAATGTGAATGTAATTTAGCTTACATACTAGTGAAAAGGTCTCATGATTTCCAACTCATTCAACCAAGAATATTTTTTTATCTATGACTTGTCTTTTTTAATACTAATATTTGTTGCATACTTAGTTTGATACACCCGATTGCATCAATTTTTTATCTCCTTAAGAAGTGGGACCCATTCTCTAGGGTTATTTTTCATTGAAGAACATCATTCTTCTTACATTCACTCATCACACTCTGATTGACCACTTCTCACTTTAATAGCATAGGATGGCTTTGCAACTTGAGTCTATGACCAAGTTTTATGAGTCATTTGGATTGTTTAGTAAATTACATTTATATTATTAAATCTTTTAACATCTAATTGTGAGATATAGGAAGAACATAAAAATTTCCACCCTCATCCTCATGAATTGAAAGATAACTAGAAGAACTTGCTTGAATGGAGAAAGTAACAAAGGAAAAAAAATGACAAGAGGTAATATTAACTTACCAAGGGACATTCAACAAATCAAACACTATGTTAAATTATGAGTTTATGGATCTTAGGAATGAAAAGACAATAACTTATGAAATCTATTGAAACAATAAACAATTATGTGAGACTCACTTTGAGGGTTTATTTTTAGATTTAGTTAGTATAATTGATGGATTTGGCCCAAAATTAAGGGGCTAGATACCTAGATTGAATCATTCAATTTCGCATCTCTTTGGGAGTGAATTTCCCCTCAACAAATTTTTTGTGTGGTATCCAAGAAATAATATGTTCCATTTGTATGAAACAATCTAGAAAAACATATTGAAACTAATGGTTGACATACTTCCATTATCTATTTTCAATATTTGGATCTAAATTCCAAATTATTTATCAAAAAAGGTATTAAAATTGACAAGTTTAATCAATGCTTAAATTTTGTGTTTGAGAAAATGGACAAGTCTTTTTGGAAAGTCATTTTCAAAAGTGAGCACAACCACATACCTTTCATAAGAAGTGGGAAAATCCACTAGTTTCACTATGCAAAATTTGAAGTGACATTATCTCTCTCTCTCTAAGCATCAACTTTCTCAAATTTGGCTTAATGATGCTTCCCCAAGACACAATCTTGGACTAAACCATTATAAAATTAATATGTGAGATACATGTGATTATCTAATACTTGAATATATCAAGTAATGATAATTCAAGTGGCCAAACTATTCATTTACAACTTGTTTAAATCATCAACATGAGCAAGTAGCATTCTAAAAAATTGTATGGGAACAAACTTGTCAAACTTGTACAACCTTATGATATAATTAACATTTTCAATAACACCAATTTGTGATTGGTATTTAAAATATAGAATGATCACATAATATGGTAGAAACTTTACACTTTATCCTTTCCTTGAGTAAGCTAGCGGATATAGAGGGAAATTGTTGAAAGTTCAAGTGCACAAAGTAGATTTTGAATATATCTAGTATCTCAATTGTTCATGTACCTATAACATCAAGACATATAAGCATAAAGAGATATTTACTTGGTGTCACAATTTATTGATGGAGTGAACATGGTCTCATTCTTGTCTTGTTGGCATAAAGTTCCTATATCAATAACTCATTCTAGTTGAGTTGAAATTTATTCAATTAATATACTAAAGGTTATTGAGGGTAGATAGTGTTTCCACATAGATAAAGAATTGAAAGGAGGCAAGCAACAATGGATTTTGATGTTGTGTTTCTTCATTGTACCTCTAAACTATTAAAGAACCCTCTCAACACAAAATCACTCCAAAATTGTGTAGTGGTGTCAAAGATACCACATACTTCACCTAATTTGATGTAACTATATGTAGTCCTTTGACCACTCTACCAATTATTTGTATAGACTTCATGTAATGTCAAAACCAACTAGGTTGTCTAAGGCCTATTGCTAATAATCTAGCCCTCATACTTCTCATCCTTGGAGTATCCATTTGTTCCACCACCAAAAGCATAAAACAATATAGATATGATATTTAGTGGTATTCCCAGTGATATCATCATGACTATGTGCTCAAATGCCCAAAATTGCAATAATGTACTTGCCATGATACATAGCTTATGACCCCAAAAAAATCTGTGCATGTCATAATATGTGTACTAAAATATATCCACCCTAGGAATACATCACTTGATCCTACTATATTTCTCTACTTATTTGTATTGGTCCATATGTTAAAGTGACCCCTCTAACATCTAGTGCCACTCAAACTACTATCAATATGCATAATCCACTTGCACACACATTGTGTCTCATTGTGCACTATAGAGTTGGATCCCCACTTGCATGTCTTTTTCATCCAATATAGTACTCATAGGCTATTTGATCCCAAATTATTATTGTCCTAGAATTGAAGATCACATGCAAACATTGTTGGGTGAAAATTATGTAATCCCTTTTCAATAGATTACACAACCTTGATTTCAACCACAACTGTGTGAGATGTAATCTCTCCTCTCAGAAAGGGGAGGCGCCCTTCTTACAGCTTACTAAAACTAAGTAAAATTAATTAAGTATTCACAACAATGTACACTACAATTAAGAGATGGGGGTGTGTCACATTCACAATTCTCTCTTTTTTCAGAGAATATGTTTAACAATGCTTCATGGTTGGTAGTTTTGATTCGATATAACTTCAAACTAAAAAAAAAGCAGTAATTCTAATATCTCTATCTTTTCAAATACCAGCTTAGAGATACCATCATGATAATAATAAATAATAAAATAAGAAATAAAAGCTCACGAAGGCACAAATTCGTTTCATAGCTTTTCACCAATGAATCATTGAGATACATAACAAGCATCTTATTAGAAGCACAAAGTCTTCTAGATACGTCACACCAATTCCGAAAACAACATGAATAATTACAAGCACAAAGTCTTGTAGATAATCCACAAATAGTTATCCAAATAGTATCAAAAATCCGAATAAAGAGTGCAACATAAAGTTTACACAGATTTATTCAAAGCCCTTAGATCCCACACACTAATCACCACCAATTTGATCAAACCATAAGAGAATTGATTCCAACACAAAGTCTAGTATGCAACTTTATTCTTTATTGATTAGATTCATATTCACAAAGATGAACACAAAGTTTCATACATTTGTTTCAAAATGAGTAGCACTTCATTGCAAGAGATAAAAGATAAAGATTACAATAGAAATCCCTCTTATTTATAAAAGAGAGGGAAGATAAAATATAGGAAATTAGATGAGCAAAATTAGGAAATTTAGGTGAGCTAAATTAGGAAAATCTCCCCTAACTTTGACTTAGTAAAAAATGTTGTCCATCTTTTTGGGAAAACATCTCGGATTTTACATGCAATTACATTTTCTCAAAAGACATTTAAGATGTCGAAAACTATTTACAAAATGCGTAAAGGAAAGCATAAAAATATTTAACACTGGAGAAAATAATCCTTCATGGTTCCTTGCTTTGGGCGCAAAACTCTTCATATCTCTTTCTTGTCTCTAGGACGAATGACTCATCTGGACCAACAATGTAATCCACAATGGTGTGAACTCTGGTGATTGATCTTTTAGCAGATGAGTGAATCTTCTTGCATCTGTTAAGATGCATCTTGAGATTATCAAGAGTTAGCCATATATCACAAATGACATGCATGGAGGTCTTTGAAAAGTTTGCATCCTCCAGTTGCTTCATGATGGCTTCCTTGTAGATCTGGGAAAGTTCACTGGCCGGGAGGAAAATATGATCTTCTTCAAGGAGTTTACTCGATAACTCCTTAATTCCATTTTCAAGGATAGTACGATGTCCTTTGACATCTTCTTGCACTTGGTGGATATCTTTGATAAGAGACTTGATCACTTGGATGCAGTGTTTAAGTGATTCTCTTACCTCCACATACTTCTCCTTGTCGGGAATTACCCCAACTTCCACCAACTTACCAAGTTTTCTTGCTTCATTTGTGACCAAAATGATAGGAATTTTTCCATTTCTTTTTGCTCTTGGGAAAGAATATTTTCTTCTTTATCAAACTCTGATCTGAGCTTGGCTATATGGGTGGCTTTCAAATTTGGAACAATTATAACCTGTGAAGCATGTGCTATAGTTTCATCAATGAAATCATACAAAACTTTACCTTTAGAGGCAAGCTTCTCTGCCTTTTTCACAGCTGGGTCCTCAACACTTATCATAGCCAAAGGTTGTACACTGCCTGAAGATCCTACAAGTCTCCTCAAAACAGCTACATAGCACTCACCCTTCTGCTTGTACATATCTCAGGCTTGTTCCATCTTATCAAGCCTTCCTACTAAAGCAAATAGGACTACTTGTGCATCTGCCTTGGCACTTTCATTTTTCACTTTTCTGAGTTGGACTCTAGTGATGGTGTAGTACTCCATGTTTACATCTCCTTCCTCTTGCGAGGATAGGCCAATTTCTACAAACTTATGTCCAGTATTGTCAACATGAAGCCTTGAATGCACTTTGGCCTTTTTCTTCCCCTTGGATTTTGGATGGGCTATCTCTTCAAGATCAAGCACTTCTGGAGAGATCATTTGTTTCTTTCACTTTGATACTTGAGATACCAACCAAGGGGGAAGAGAGGAAGTATACGCTTCTTGACTGACTGTCAACCCTTGTGTCACAATCACTTCTGTAGAAATGACTAGTATGGTGACAATTGGGGTAGTATCTATCATGACTGCTCCAATAGATTGCACACCAAGTTGACTTTGCAAAGATTCACTCATAAATCTGTTGAATTTAGCTTTAGAAGTTATGTCATAAGATGGAGATGACAAAATGGGGATGGATGATGGAGAGCTTGAAAAAATATCAACAGTTTGTGTATTTGAAACTGCAAGAGAAGTGGCAAGCATGGTTGATGTTGCAGGGGGATGAGAAATGTCCACTGCATGTATGGTAGATGTGGGAGGAGGTGATTTAGGAAGAGGAGGTGGGGGAGTGTTAGAATTAGGAGGTGTATGAGGAACATTTGAAGTTGCATGCGATGACATTTGGGGAAGATCTTAGACAACATTCTCATGTGGCAATAGAGTTTGTTCTTCATCATGCCCGAGTTCCTATTTGTCAACTTCTTGTTCACTTTCTTATTCACATTCTTCTTCTTCCGTGTAATCTTCTTCCTCATCAAAATCTTCTTCTTCAAAATCTTCTTCCTCAATAGATTTCTCGCTTTCATTTCCTTCTTCTTTTGAATCTACCTCTTCAGAAGCAGGCCCTTTTCCTTTTGCATGAGACGGTTCATATTTTGTTGCTTCTTCTTGAACTACTCGTGTATCCTTCTTTCCAACAATGAACACGATTCTAGGGCCTCTTCAGGAAGAAGAGGGAGTAGTCTCATGCTTGTCTTTTGTGTAGAGTTCTTGTTGTTGGCTAGCTTCTAGTCTAGGTTCTTCTCCTTATGATTCTGTCCTGAAGGATTTCATCTAGAAACCATGTTTTTGCAACCATTCTGTTGTGTTGGACAATATTGGAGCAAGTCTTTCCTTGATGGAGACACTTTCCTTTTTAGATGGAGACACTTTCCTTTTTAGACCATTGTATTGCAGGCAAAGGTCTCTTAGAAATTTCATTTTCATCATAATTAATGTTCATGATGTCGCCATGATCTTTGAAACCCTCTGGTAGGTTAACAATTCCAAGATCCCTGATATGCTCTATGGTTAGCCTACAATAATCCATTTTGCGAATGTCCTCTTCATCTCTACATTCAACCCATATGTCTTCAAAGCAGTACGTGTGGCTTTGATCCTTCTTCAATTTCCTATTCACATTCTAGTAATCAAAGTCAAATTTCTATTTGTATGTCCTTATTGTCATGACCTACATTTCCGCATAGATTGATTTTTCCTTTTGTACACTATGAATGGTATATCTACCAATCATTAGTGGAAACTTGAAACCCGATTTGTGAATCCTCATTTGTTCCTTATGAACTGAGATAAGCTTTATGCATAACTCCATGAGTATCAACTTATCTGGGGGATATCTAGGCAACATGTAAGGACACCTAGTGCAGAAACCTCCCCTCATGTAAGTGAAAGTTGGAAATTGCAAGAATATACACCCGACCTTACTCACCACTTTATAGGCCTCATCAAATACTCTCTTCTTTTCGAGAGTTGGGTCAGAATTGAAAAGCAGAGGTGCAAAGAAGGCATTTGTGACCCTCTTGAAATGATGAAGGCTTTCCTTTAGCTCCAATTGGTAAAAATACTTATACATAGGTACATAGTGTTGGTTCCCCCTTGTACATAATTATGGGAATTGCCTCATCACGGTTGCAACATAAACCAAATAAGAATTCATATAGAACTTCAAAGTGGTTGGAACATTTATCAGTTGCTCATGAATTTTGTCACTTATTTGTGTTCCCCAATCAATATGAGCTTTATGTCTCCTTATGATTTGAATGTATTTGTACATCCACTCCTAGGAAATGAGATGATTTCAACAATCCTTTAACCTTGCTGAGGAGAGTAATCATGTCCCTAACATCCTCTTTGAAGTCACTTCATGGAAGCCCCTTCAACCATCTTGAGATAGTGGGCCTAGGTGTTCTCAACCATTGATTGTTAATCAAATTTTTAGCCTTGGTTTCATCTGCATCATAAAATTCATGTGCTTGTTGCATTGAAATCTTAGTGTATTTTTCTATGTGTGGAACTCTGAGAACAATGTCAAAGAATTCAGGGTCTAGCCTCATCATTACTTGTCCAAAGGAATCTATTACACTTCTACTTTCTCGGGTTTATTGGGATGCAACCTAGAGAATGAACTCTATGTTATGAGAAGATGTTGGGAATGTGGACACCAAATGCATATTGTTGTGGACAATGGCTCTTAAACTGTCTTCCAAGGGCATTTGTTCAATTCTTTTAACAAATTCTTCAAGGTCCTAATGACCAACCTTGGTGTCTTTGATTTCATCCACCTTTAGATTACCACAGTAGGTGGAAATAAACCTTGATACTTGTATTTCATTTTTCCCTCTTTCTTAGAAGATGATTGAGGTTTCTTTGCTGTCATCTAGAAGTACCAGGATCAAAGGTTATCACTTTTGGGATCACTTGACGAGATCTAGAGAGAAACTACAAGGATGGTGAATCAATAGATGTTAGGTGGAACCACAACATTGGGAAGCGCAAGGAAAACAAGCAATCTAGCACGAAAAATAGAGTGAGTGAAGAAATGAAGTTTAGAGCAAAAATAGAGCGATTTCAGAGTGTTAGAAATAAAAGCTGCCATTTATGTAGGAGTGCTGAAAATCAAGGCTCCTACATGTTTTTGCATGTGGGAATGTCAAAAATGTCAAGGCGCTAAAAATTAGCAACTTGACATTTCATCTTACTTGAAAAAAGGTTGAAGTGTAAGGGTGGTCAATTTTAGTGCCTTAGCATTTGAGGGATAAGGTGATATCATGCTCGGGTGTTAATTTTCAGCGCTCAAGCATATCATCCATTTTTTAGAGCAAGTGTACAAGCACTCTTTTTTAGCGCTTCAACATTTTGAAGTAGAGATTACTCCATGTAGGAGCAGTTATTTTCACCACTCCTACATGTGGAGTTTGTTAAAAAACACCTATGTAGTAGCAGACAAAAATGACACCTTAACATTTGGGGAGAGGGTAGTCCATGTAGGAGCAATGATTTTCCCCGCCCCTACATGTGGAGTTATGAAAATATTCAATGTGTAAAGGTGGATAAAATCACTGCCATGATAGTTTGGAGAAAGATGAAAAGTTTTTCGAGCAATGAAGCTTCATGATTTTGAAGTGAGAAAAGTGGAAAGATGAAGGATAATGAAAAAGACGAAAAATCACCAAGACTAGGGTACAAAGCAAAATGCATAGAACAAGAACAAAGAATAAAGCGCAACTTAGAAGAGGAAGCGAATTCAAAAGATGGAGAAGAATAAAAACCCTAGCAAAAACAAACGTATTTGACAAGATGAAACAAAACTATAGAGATTTAAAAATGAATGAAAAGAAGGAAAATGATGAAGAGCAAAAATAAATGACATACCAATTAAAAATTTTGAAACCCTAACTCAAAGCTTGAAGAGATCCTCAAATGAGAGTCGCAGGAGGTTTTGCTTTGGCATCCAACACATAGAAGAGGAGGAGATGAAAAATAGAAATGAAGAGTGATTAACCTAAAATCACTTAAAAATGATTTAAAAAGGTCATTAAATGAACTCAACTTGCACATTAATGAAAGCACGAATTTTGGAGGGAAAACTGTGAAACATGCACTGGCGGTGAAAATCACTGCTCGTGCATGAAGAAGTCAATTCGGACGAAAAGTGCACAAGTGCTAAACTTTAGCGCTTTAACATTTCAAATTTGAGGACAAAGTGTAGGAGCACTGACAATCAATGCTCCAACACTTTGTGTTGAAAATGACTAAAGTTAATATGTAGGAGCGCTGATTTTCAGCGCTCCGACATATTTCATAGTTTTGACTAACTCTCAACTTTGAGAGTTCATGAAGATATTCATTTTGAAGGTCTTTGAGAGACGAACTTGGGGGAACACTCAAATAGACTGTTTGAAATTTTGGACCGTGCATTGAGGTGAATTGAAATTCACCTTGTTTTGCATGCTTGAACTTCACAAAATTATGAAACAAAACAGGTTTCGTAGGGGGGTTATTCGTGAATCGAGTGCTGCTAGATTCTCTGATAACAATTGGCTCCAGTTGGGGATATTCCTTTAGAGGTTCTTTGAAATGAATGAAGGGAGAAGAACTCCAGAATTCAAGTACCTTTATCCATCCATTGGGCATAGAGTCAGGCGACGACAACACAAAGATTCAAAAACAAAAAATGTAAGCACTAAAATAAAAATATTTACATTTGAATGCCAGTCACCTTACTGTGTAAAGTGTTTGAGATGTTTCCCACTGCGAGGAAGGAAAAATGGAATTCCATCCTCGTATGCCAACAGGAAACTATTTTCACCATGTAGCTGATGAACTTTGAAAGGTCCTATCCACAGTGCATCAAACTTCCCATGCATACCTTTTGGTTCTCTTTGCTTGTCCCATAAGAGAACAAGATCACCAATTTGAAATTCTTGAGACTTGGCCTTGTTGTCAAAAAGCTTCTTGACTTGGTCCTGATGCTCCGCATTGTGGTTAGCCACCAGAACTCGATTCTCTTCCAATTCAAAGAGATACATTATAAGCTTATCGACAGAGTTACCAAAATTCTCGTCCTCAATGGCCTTAGCCAATTTGAGGGCTGGAAGTTCTAAGGTTATGGGAATTTCTGCATTCAACCTGTACAGGAGTTGGAAAGGAGACATACCAATCACCTGCTTTGGAGTTATTTTGTCTTCCCACAAAGCGTCATACAAAGCTTTGTGCCACAAACGTTGATTCTCGTCCACCAACTTGCAGATGATAGTCACCAAATTCTTGTTGCTTGATTCGTCCTGACCATTACCTTGGGGGTAATATTTGGAAAAGTGTGAAAAAGTTATGCCATGTTCAAAACAAAACTCAGTGATCTCGCTTGATGAGAAGGTAGAAGCATTTTCAACAATAATTTTTTTCGGCACACCGAACCTGGAAATGATTTTTTCTTTTAAGAAACTACATACCACTTCAGAAGTAGCATGCTTAGTCGGAATCGCTTCCACCCACTTGGTGAAATAGTTAGTTGGAGTTAGGACATAGGTATGTCCCGCACCTATGGTGGATTTACTGCACCGATGAAGTCAATTCCCCACTGTTGGAAGGGCTCTTCAATAACAATAGGTTTTAAAGGCAAAGCCACCAACTTTGGCTTGCCTACAAACTATTGACATAGCTCGCATTTACGCACCCAAGAGTACACATCTTGAAAGAGTGTGGCCCAATAGTATTTCACTCGTAGGATCTTGTGAGCGGTGACAGGTGCTGAAAAGTGTCCTCCACATGCTAAGTCATGATATGACTTCAACAATCTTTCTTGTTGTTCTTGATCAACACATTGCAAGAAAGTTCCATCCATTGCAAGCTTGTACAAACCATTGTCCCATAAGACAAAGTTTGCTAACTTTAGTTTCATGGTCCTTTTCTCCTTTGGAGTCAGATGATTCAGGACATTCCCCATAAGTGAGAAAATGGGAAATGTTGGAATACTACTCATCAGTTGTACTGACGAACAACACCATTGGAAGTTCACTCGGATCTGACTCCTCAGTCTCTGAAACTTCTTCCTCAGGATTATTTTTGTCGATGAGCTGACACAGTCCTCGCCCATGTATCAACTTGGTAGGTTTGATTTCCATGTCATATTCTTGAATCTTGGCAATCCAATTGCCTCTTTTTGTTCCAAATTCCTGATGTGTTAAGATGGACTTAACAACTGAATCTAGAACTAGAACTTTGACATGGCTATTAAGAATGTAGAACCAGAAATGTTTAACAACTTTGACCACAACGAAGGCATGTTTTTCCATCTGGGAATATTTCAATTCATAATTCTTTAGAGGGAAGCTCATGAATGCAATTGGAGATTCAAAACCCTCACTGTTTTCTTGCACCAAAATCGTCAAAAGTGTATGCTCAGAAGCATAACTATACATGATGAATTCTTTGGTGTAGTTAGGGTAGACTAACACTGGTGCATGAGCAATGACCTCCTTGATATCATTGAACACAACTTTCCCTTCTGTTGTCCAATGAAAAGTGGTATTAACTTTCATCATATTAACAATATGACCAGTCTTTTATATAAAGTCTGGAAGGAATCTTCACATAAAGTTTACCTTTCCAAAGAAGGAATGGACAACCTTCTTGTTTGACTGCAGAGTAAGTGATTTGATATTGTTGACTCTTTTTGAGTCAATCTTGATTCCCTCTGTGGACAACACATGACCAAATTTTTTTCCTTCTATAACCCCAAAAATTGACTTTTTGGGGTTCAAGGAAATACAATGTTGTCGGCATCTCTCCAAGATTTTCCTTAGGTGGTAAAAATGTTCATGATGCTTTTTAGAAAAAACCATAAGATCATAAAGATTCACCACAATAAACTTACCCATCACATCATGAAAAGCCAAGTCCATGGCTCATTGGAACGTGGCACCAACATTGATCAGGCCAAAAGGAATTATGTGATATGCAAAGGTACCCCATGGCGTTGTGAAAGCCGTCTTGTGTTGATCACTTGAATTAACTTCAATTTGGTTGTAACTGGAGAAACCATCACATTTTGTAGAACTTGGTCCATCACTGGAAGAGGATAATTATCCTTGAGTGACAGCTGGTTCAGATTTCTGAAATCCACACAAATACGAATCTCACCATTTTTCTTACAAATAGGAACAATATTTGCTATCCACGTTGAATGATGGATAGGGAATATTATTCAAGCGTTCAACATTTTTGAACTTCCGCAAGGATTGTTCTAGAAATATTTGGGTTGTATTTCCTTTGCTTTTGTTTATAAGGAAATGCTCCAACCTTAAGGGGAATATCATGTTGTACTTCCTTTGTCCAGAAGGATTTCAGATCTTCATATGAATATGCTAAGACATCCATATATTCTTCTAACAACTTGGCAAACTGCTTCCTTTCTTTGATCGTGCAACACTTTCCAATGTTTACCATCTTAGGATCTGCTTGAGTTCCTAAGTTGATATGTTCAACCTCATTAGATGAATTAGAGTCTGAGAGTTGGTTCTTGACATAGCAATCATGCTTGTCAAAAATTTTCTCTAGAGATACCAACCCCTTGGGAATTTTATTCCCTTTGAGCTACAAGAATTCTTCACCCGCAACTGGATCCATATTAGACATAGATTCTCGATGTGGAGATTCACTTCCTTCAAAGTACAATTTATTGAAATTTTCTACCTTTTCCAAAAAGGCAACAATTTGATGATTGTCGTTGAAAATATGCCATTTCTCTGAATTATCAGGTACACTTGGGAAAAAAAAACCAACTCGATGGTATAGGTGGAATCTTGAAAGTCTTTATGTGGTATCAAGAGCGTGGCCAAAATTGCTAAGGAATTGACTCTGTTATTATATTCCCTTGGAACTGCAGATATATCAAAAGCCTCAAACTCCTTAATGCAATCCCAGACAAGATTGCAATAATGCCTAAGTTTTTCATTTTTTGTCTAGTACAAATTTCTTACCTGACATACTATCAACTTGACATCGCCTTGAGCATGAAGATTTTTGATACCTTTCTTTCATGCAACTTGCATTCCTAGTAACAGAGCTTCATATTCAGCAGTGTTATTAGTGTTGTCAAATTGTAATTTGAAAGAGAAAGGGAAAAAATTTCTTGTAGGGGAAATGAGAATTGTTCCCACTCCAGAATCGGTGGAAGACCAACTGCCACCGAACTCGAGTAACCAAATGTTGTTTGGGTCACCAAGACTAACAGTATTAAAATATGTAGCTTCATCATTTGTTGAAGTTTCATGATTTGAGATAGACAAATCCTCTGTTGATGACTCATTTTTTGTTGAAGAAGAATCATCGCTCTCCAACTCATGTCTTGTCAAATATTTTCCAACCTATTTTGTTTGTAGATAATACATTCCAACACTTGAAGACTCAAATAGGATTTGAGCTCTTGGATCGTCAGATTGAGTTACTGAAAATTTTGACTCCCTTTCAGGAATCAATTTTTGCATCACGCCTTTTACAGGTATCCTAGCTTCAGACATGTCCATGTTCAGTTCACCTCCAACATCTTTACATAAATTGTGTCCAAGGAGGATTCCATAAGATGCTGGTACGTCAGCTGCTAGAATTGCCATCTTTATTATCTTTTCTGGGTATGCAACAAATGCGTATTGCGAATCTTTGATCTGGCCGATCAAAGGTATTTGTTTGTTTTCCATGGAGAAACAAGGGCTAAAGGTTTTGGTCAGATTCAAGCCTAAGGTAGTAGCTACCTTGGCTGGCATCACATTGTCTAATGTTCTAGAATCTATAACACAGTTGCTTAATTTAAAGCCATTGACCAACAAAGAATTAAAGAACGGATCAATATGCCTAGATGTGACTAGAGGGGTAGAAACAAGGTTATTTTGTGGCATCTGGGGCTTTGGAGCAATAGGAACATCAGGAGGTGGATCTTGATTTGGGGTAATTCCTTTATCTTTCACGAACTTGACAAGCCTATCAAATTGGTTAGGATTAGCTTTGAGGTATTCAGCCTTAGACATTTGGACCTTGGTTTTCTTGGCATTGTCAATAATGTCAAAAACCTGGAAAGAATTTTGTAAAGTAGATGAGGTAACTTCACTGACGGGTTTAATAAAAGGCACACTGGTCTTCAGAACTAGGAGATTGGATTTGGGAACAATGAGAATTGATGGAGGGGGACAAGGAGCACTTACTTGTTGGTTCACTGCCTTCTTTGGTTGCTAAGGGAGAGGAGACCCTCTTTTGGAAATAGTAACTGGCGGCTTCTCTTTTGCTGGTGGAGCAACAACTTGAGCATGATCAAGCTAATTTTTTTGTCGCTACGTAAAAACAATGTACGTGTCCATCACTAGTTCCTCCTCATCAGTTTCATTTTCCATTTGCAAGTAGCCAATGTTGGAGTCACCAACTGATTCCATTTCTTCATCTTGGAAGAGATAAACAATTTCTTCCACAGGATAATCTAGCTATGCATATTCATCTTGTTCAACCTCATAGTATCCTATAGTAGTATTGGTAGGTGGGCTTCAAGTGCAAGTCTCCCTTGTGGTCCTGCAATGCGATTTTGATTCATGTTTCCAGCATAGTTGGGAAAAGTACTCCTTGGGACGTCCTTGTATGTATTGTTGTTGTTGGAAACTTGCTTTTTCAAAGCTAAGATTTCATTCGCCAGCCTTTGGACCATGGGATCAACAAAGTTGGAACTAGTGTTAGGATTATTGGCATTAGATGCTGAAGATCTTGATTCTTGCATCCTTTTGTTGGTGTTGGTGTTTATCCTTATTTCTCTAGCAAGGATCATATCGTCTTCAAGACTAGTAGCCAATTGTCGAGCTGCTTCAATGTTGGCAAGATTTTCCCTACGTAAGAAGAAACTTACTTTGGGGAGTTGTGTGTTGATGAAGAAGCACTTTAGATTATGATTCGTTGGTCTTGCATCATTTGGAATTCACATCACCAACTTGTTGAACTTAGCCATGAACTCATGCATGGTTTCATGGGCCTCTTTCCACAAGGTTGTGAGTTGTGCCAATAAAGCGTGTGCATCTTCAGCAGGTTTGAATCTTTCTTCAAACTTGGTGCGAAGAGTGGCCCAGTTGGTAATTGAAGAATTTGGAAGAGTATAGAACCATTCAGAAGCAACTCCTTTGAGAGATTCGATGAACAATCTTACATAAACGTCTTCATGCTCTATGTCGAGAACACCACAAACGATGTAGAAGAAATAAATGTGTTCATCAGGATGTTGTTTACCATTGCCTAAAAAATTTAGAAGATGCTTTCTTGAAACACGTGGAAGTTCATGAAGATGTGCGGCCAAACGAATGGGACTAAAAGCATTTCCACAAGGTCCTAGAGGTGGTGCAACCATGACTTGTTGCACAACAAGTACATGAACTAGATACATGTGGTAAATAGAGAATTCACTCAGAAGAGATCTTAACCTTCATGGAGGATAAATTGTTGTGTGCTTCAATGGTTACCTTACTCACAGAGGAGTAGGTGGAGAATCGTGTTTCAACAAGTCTTCAAAAAGTAGATTTGTTACTCCTTGAGCCCTTAGTCCTCATGTATACCTTCTATCCACCAGAATGTAGATCTGAACAAGATAGAGATAAATAACAATATACAAGAATACAATAAGAAACTAGAAAACTTATTCACTTCAATCAAAAGCGTGAGGCTTTAATTGCATGTGTCATTCCCCAACGGAGTCGCTAAAAAATTGTTGGGTGAAAATTATGTAATCTTTTTTCAATAGATTACACAACCTTGATTTCAACCACAACTATGTGAGATGTAATCTCTCCTCTTAGAAAGGGGAGGCTCCCTTCTTATTGCTTACTGAAACTAAGTAAAACTAATTAAGTATTCACAACAATGTACACTACAATTAAGAGATGGGGGTGTGTCACATTCATAATTCTCTTTTTTTTCAGAGAATATGTTTAACAATGCTTCATGGTTGGTAGTTATGATTCGATATAACTTCAAACTAAAAACAAAGCAATAATTCCAATATCTCTATCTTGTCAAAGACCGGCTTAGAGATACCAGCATGATAATAATATACAATAAAATTAGAAAGAAAAGCTCATGAAGGCACAAATTCGTTCCGTAGCTTTTCACTAATGGATCCTTGAGATACGTAATGAGCATCGTATTAGAAGCACAAATTCTTCTAGATACAACACGAGAATTCCATGAACAACATGAACAATTACAAGCACAAAGTCTTGTAGATAATCCACCAATAGTTATCCAAAAGTATCACAAATCCAAATAAAGAGTGCAACACAAAGTTTACACAGATTTATTCAAAACCCTTAGATCCCACAAACTAATCACCACCAATTTGATCAAATCATAAGAGAATAAATTCCAACACAAAGTCTGGTATGCAAATTTCTTCTTTATTGATTAGTTTCATATTCACAAAGATGAACACAAAGTTTCATACATTTTTTTAAAAATGAGCAGCACTTTGTTGCAAGAGATAAAAGATAAAGATTACAATAGAAATCCCTCTTATTTATAAAAGAGAGGGAAGATAAAATATAGGAAATTAGATGAGAAAAATTAGGAAAGTTAGGTGAGATAAATTAGGAAAATCTCACCTAACTTTGACTTAATGAAAAATGTTGTCCACCTTTTTGGGAAAACATCTCAAATTTTACATGCAATTACATTTGCTCAAAAGACATTTAAGATGTTGAAAACTATTTACAAAATGCATAAAGGAAAGCATAAACATATTTAACACTGGAGAAAAGAATCCTTCATGGTTCCTTTCTTTGGGCGCATAAGTCTTCATATCTCTTTCTTGTCTCCAGGACGAATGCCTCATCTGGACCAACAGCGTAATCCACAATGGTGTGAACTCTGGTGATTGATCTTTTAGCAGATGAGTGAATCTTCTTGCATCTATCAAGATGCGTCTTAAGATTATCAAGAGTTAGCTATATATCACAAATGACATGCATGGAGGTCTTTGAAAAGTTTGCATCCTCCACTTGCTTCATGACGGCTTCCTTGTAGATCTGGGAAATTTCACTGATTGGGAAGAAAATATGATCTTCTTCAAGGAGCTTACTCGGTAACTCCTTGATTCCATTTTCAAGGATAGTATGATTCCCTTCGACATCTTGTTGCACTTGGTGGAGATCATCAATGAGAGACTTGATCACTTGGATGCGGTGTTTAAGTGATTCTCTTACCTCCACATACTTCTCCTTGTCGGGAATTACCCAAACTTCCACCAACATATTGAGCTTTGTCTGCTTCATTTGTGACCAAAATGATAGGAATTTTTCCATTTATTTTTGCTCTTGGGAAAGAGTACTTTCTTCTTTATCAAGCTTTGATTTGAGCTTGGCTATTTGGGTGGCTTTCTCATCTGCAACAATTATAACCTGTGAACCATGTGCTATAATTTCATCAATGAAATCATACAACACTTTACCTTTAGAGGCAAGCTTCTCCACATTTTTCACATTTGGGTCCTTAGTGTTTATCATAGCCAAAGGTTGTACACTGCCTGAAGATCCTACAAGTCTCCTCAAAATAGTTGCATAGCACTCGACCTTCTGCTTGTACATATCTCGGGCTTGTTCCATCTTGTCAATCCTTCCTTCCAACACATCTAGGACTACTTGTGCATTTTCCTTGGCACTTTCATTTGTCACTTTTCCAAGTTGGAATCTAGTGGTAGTGTAGTCCTCCATGTTTACATCTCCTTCCTCTTGTGGAGGTAGGCCAATTTCTACAAACTTATGACCAGTCTTGTCAACATGAAGCCTTGAATTCACTTTGGCCTTTTTCTTCCCCTTGGCTTTTGGAGGGGCTATCTCTTTAGGATCGATCTCTTCTAGAGAGATCATTTGTTTCTTTCACTTTGATACTTGAGATACCAACCAAGGGGGAAGAGAGGAAGTATAAACTTCTTGATTGACTGTCAACCCTTGTGTCATAGCCACTATTGTAGAAATGACTGGTATGGTGACAATTGGAGTAGTGTCTGTCATGACTATTCCAGTAGATTGCACACCAAGTTGACTTTGCAAAGATTTACTCATAAATTTGTTGAATTCAGCTTTAGAAGTGATGTCATAAGATGGAGATGACAAAATGGGGATGATGATGGAGAGCTTGACAAAATATCAATAGTATGTGTATTTGAAACTACAGGAGAAGCGGTAAGCACGGTTGATGTTGCAGGGGGATGAGAAACGTCCACTACATGTATGGTAGATGTGGGAGGAGGTGATGTAGGAAGAGGAGGTGGAGGGGTGTTAGAATTAGGAGGTGTAGGAGGAACATTTGAAGTTACAGGTGATGACGTTTGGGGAAGATCTTCAACAACATTCTCATGTGGAGATAGAGTTTGTTCTTCATCATTCCCGAGTTCCTGTTTGTCACCTTCTTGTTTACTTTCTTGTTCACCTTCTTCTTCTTCTGTGGAATCTTCTTCCTCATCAGAATCTTCTTCTTCAAAATCTTCTTCCTCAACAAATTTCTCGCTTTTATTTCCTTCTTATGAATCTACCTCTTCAGAAGTAGGCCCTTTTCCTTTTGCATGAGAGTTTTCAAATTATGTGGATTCTTCTTCTTGAATTTCTTGTGTATCGTTCTTTCCAATAGTGAACTTGATTCTAGGGCCTCTTCAGGAAGAAGAGGGAGTTGTCGCATGCTTGTCTTTTGTGCAGAGTTCTTGTTGTTGGCTTGCTTCTACTCCAGGTTCTTCTCCTCCTGATTCTATCTTGAAGGCTTTCATTTGGAAACCATGTTTGTGCAACCATTTTGTTGTGTTGGCCAATATGAGAGCAAGTCTTTCCCTGATGGAGACACTTTCCTTTTTAGACCATTGTATTGTAGGAAAAGGTCTCTTAGAAATTTCATTTTCATCATAAGCAATGTTCATGATGTCACTAGGATCTTTGAAACCCTCTGGTAGGTCAACAACTCCAAGATCCCTGATCTGCTCTATGGTAGGCCTACAATAATCCATTTTGCAGATGTCCTCTTCATCTATGCATTCAATCCATATGTCTTCGAAGTAGTACTTATGGTTGTGATCCTTCTTCAATTTACTATTCACATTCCAATAATCAAAGTCAAATCTGTATTTGTATGTCCTTATTTTCATGACCTACATTTTCACATAGATTGATTTGGCCTTTTGTACACTGTGAATGGTATATCTACCAATCATTAATGGAAACTTGAAACCTGATTTGTGAATCCTCATTCGCTCCTTATGAACTGAGATAAGTTGTCTGCATAACTCCATGAGTATCCACTTATCTGAGGGATATTTGGGCAACATGTAAGGACACCCTGTGTAGCAACCTACCCTCATGTAAGTGAAAGTTGGAAATTTCAAGAATATACACCCAACCTTACTCACCACTTTGTAGGCCTCGTCAGATACTCTCTTCTTTTCAAGAGTTGGGTCAAAACTAAAAAGTAGAGGTGCAGAGAAGGCATTTGTGACCCTTGTGAAATGATGAAGGCTTTCCTTCAGCTCCAACTGGTAAAAATACTTATACATAGGTATGGAGTGTCGATTCCCCCTTGTAGATAACCTTGGGAATTTCCTCATCACGGCTGCAACATACACCAAATAAGAAGCCATATAGAACTTCAAAGTGGTTGGCACATTTATCAATTTCTCATGAATTTTGTTATTGATTTGTGTTCCCTAATTAATATGAGCTTTATGTCTCCTTATGATCCGAATGTATTCATACATCCACTCCTAGAAATGAGATGATTTAGGCAATCCTTTAACCCTGCTCAAGAGAGTAATCATGTCCTTGATATCCTCTTTGAAGTCACTTCGCGAAATCCCCTTCGACCATCTGGAGATAGTGGGCCTAGGTATTTTCAACCATTGGCTATTAATCAAATTTTTAGCCTTGGTTGGATCTGCATCATAAACTTCTTGTGCTTGTTGCATTGAATTTCGGTGTATTTCTACATGTGTGGAACTCTAAAAATAATGTCAAAGAATTCAGGGTCTATCCTCATCATTACTTGTCCAGAGGAATCTATTACACTTCTGCTCTCTCAGATGTAGTGGGATGCAACCTAGAGAATGAAATCTATGTGATGAGCAGATGTCAGGAATGTGGACACCAGATGCAGATTGTTGTGGACGATGGCTCTCAAATTGTCTTCCAAAGGATTTTGTTAAGTTATTTTAACAAAGTCTTCAAGGTCCTAATGACCAACCTTGGTGTCTTTGATTTCGTCCACCTTCAAGATTACCACGGTAGGCGAAAAGACACCTTGATACTTGTATTTCATTTTCCCCTCTTTCTTAGAAGATGATGGAGGCTTCTTTGCTGTCATCTAGAATAATCAAGATCAAAGGTTATCACTTTCGGGATCACTTGATGAGATATGGAGAGAAACTACAAGGATGGTGAATCAATAGATGTTAGGTGGAACCACAACATTGGGAAGCGTGAGGAAAACAAGCAATGTGGAGCAAGCATGAAACGAGCAATTTGGCATGAAAAACATAGCGATAGTGAATAAATGAAGTTCAGAGCAAAAATAGATTGATTTCAGAGTGTTAGAAAGAAAAATTTCCATTTATGTAGGAGCATTGAAAATAAACGCTCCTACATGTTTCTGCATGTGGGAACATAAAAAATGTGAAGGCGCTAAAAATCAATGCCTTGACATTTCATCTTACTTGAAAAAAGGTTGAAGTGTAAGGGCAGTCAATTTTAGCGCCTTAGCATTTGAGGGATAAGGTGATATCATGCTCGGGCGCTAATTTTCAGCGCTCGAACATATCATCCATTTTGTAGAGCAAGTGTACGAGCGCTCTTTTTTAGCGCTTCAACATTTTGAAGTAGAGATTACTCTATGTAGGAGAGATGATTTTCACCGCTCCTACATGTGGAGTTGTGAAAAAACACCAGTGTAGTAGCGGACAAAAATGGTGCCTTAACATTTGGGGAGAGGGTACTCCATGTAGGAGCAGTGATTTTCACCGCTCCTACATGTGGAGTTGTGAAAATATTCAACGTGTAAAGGTGGATAAAATCATCACCATGACAGTTTGGAGAAAGATGAAAAGTTGTTCGAGTGGTGAAGCTTCATGCTTTTCAAGTGAGAAATGTGGAAATACAAAGGATAATGAAAAAGATGGAAACTCACCAAGACTAGGGCACAAAGAAAAATGCATAGAACAAGAACAAAGAACAAGGCATGACTTAGAAGAGGAAGCAAATTCAAAAGATGGAGAAGAATAAAAAACCTAGCAAAGAGAAACGTATTTGACAAGATGAAATGGAACTATAAAGACTTATAAATGAATGAAAAGAAGGAAAATGATGTAGAGAAAAAAGCAACAACATACCAGTTAAAAACGTCGAAACCCTAACTCAAAGCTTGAAGAGATCCTCAAATGAGAGTCATAGGAGGTTTTGCTTTGGCATATAGCATGCATAGGAGGAGGAGTTGGCAAATAGAAATGAAGAGTGATTAACCTAAAATCACTTAAAAATGATTTAAAAAGGTCATTAAATGAACTCAACATGTGCATTAATGAAGGCGCAAATTTTGGAGGGAAAACTACGAAACATGCACTAGCGGTGAAAATCACTGCTTGTGCATGAAGAAGACAGTTCGGACAAAAAGTGCACAAGCGCTAAAATTTAGCGCTTTAACATTTCAAAGTTGAGGAAAAAGTGTAGGAGTGCTGAAAATCAACGCTCCAACACTTTGTGTGGAAAATGACTAAGCCAATACGTAGGAGCGCTGATTTTCAACGCTCCGACATATTTCACAGTTTTGACTAACTCTCAACTTTGAGAGTTCACAAAGATATTAGTTTTGAAGGTCTTCGAGAGACGAACTTGGGGGAACACTCAAATAGGCTGTTTGATATTTTGGACTGCGCATCAAGGTGAATTGAAATTTTCCTCGTTTTGCATGCTTGAACTTCACGAAACTACGAAACAAAACAAGTTTCGTAGGGGGTTATCCGTGAATCAAGCACTGCTATATTCTTTGATAACAAACATCTCATTGGAAATCTCAATATCTACCACACATGCTCTAAAGTAATGGTGTTCTTCCCATTAACAAATAAAAAGTGCATGTGTCAATTTTCTATCTCTACACAAGCATCACCAACATCTCACCATAAAACTAGGGAGATCCTACATGTGTTTGAGACTAACTATGTCTAATAACATTATCTCATCATTTGTCTCATGTTTTAAAGTAAACAAAAATTGTAAAAATGGCTTACGTCATCAAGTGCACAAATCAATTAGTCTCTTTCATACCAATCACTCATCTAGAACATCAAAATGCATCATAAATACTTTAATTTTTAGAAGGAAAAAAATTGAAAAATTACAAAATTCAGATCAAGATTGCAAATACAATGTACAATATCACACAATGAAGTCATAAAAAATTGGACAAAATCATGAAAGTTAGGTTTTTATCATGTCAAATTAGACCCAAGTGTATTGATAAAAAATTATGAAAAACACTTTTTCCATAAAAGCTTTATCACATTTTGGATATTTTTTTTGAAAAATATTTTTCTTACAAAAATCACAAAAATGGTTTACCACCATCAAATGCCTAGAACAATCGACTCTTGTACCCTCATAACACATTAATCCACATACTCTCATCATTGAGACATAATGGCGATGGTGATCAAAGGTCAAATCACAATAATGTAGTGTGCAAATGAAAGTGACATTTCACTTTTACTATTTATAGTAATGGATTTTTTCCCACTATAATAAAAACTCACTATGCCTTATCACATCTCTTGGACACATATGCTACTATAAATACTTTAGTTGTCTTGTTTTAGCTAATTTACATCTCTTACCACCATTTTCATAGCCTTCCTTCTTTGGGAGCATTACTTACACAAGTTTTCAAATAAGTCAGGTCAAAATCTTTGCACTCTATGTGGTATTCATTCTTCATAATTGCATTCTTTTCACACATATCACTCACCCTTATGCCCATATAACCTCTTACTGTACCTATGAATCACAATTATGACACATTATTTTGTATGGTGACATTTTACATTCTATGATGGAACTATCACATTTAGATCACTCATTTGTTACACACACAAGCTCACATTGCTTAGTCTCCCCATTGTGGGGATATTCATGTCTATTCTTTTGATCAAGCAATAGTTTTGGTTTGAACATAGTTTTTGGTCCATTCATTTCCATATTTATTCATAGATTGATTTTTTGGTAGTACATTTGCTTACATCCTTACATGACTTTTTTTGGCATTTTGTTATATTTCTCACAATGATATCACTAGCCTTGAACACTTACATGTTCTTAGGTTCTTATATGCTATATTAATTGAAATATTGTCCTCATTTCTAGGGGAAAATTTGAGGGTAATTCATTTATTTCTCATCTTATATACTTTCATGATGATATTTTTTATTATATCAAGGGCCAACCCATTTGCTATATGCAGTCCTCCTATGTTCTCTCACTAAAGTTTTTTCATTGTGATGCATCCATGCTATTTTAAGAGGAATATTATATTCATATCATAACATTCACATGTTTTTTAATGCATAGATTGAGAGGGTCAACTTAGTTACAACTCCCCAATAACCCTACACACAAGGTTCTCACATTTTTCTTTTTGCCTTATCTTCCCATCTACTTTGTACTAACTTTAGTCATGTTTGACAATATGTCAATTTACAACTCAATTGGGTCAATTACATGCAAAATGATGATATAATAAAAAAACCATCCCCTTATTTGATCGTATTAGCCTCCACTAATTCACACACCCCTCAATTCACCCATTTCCAAACCCTAGACACAACACAATTGTGTTCATATATGCCAAGTTTAGAATTGTTTTACACTAATTCCAAGCCAACTTCATTTAAAAGTATTATCATTGTCCATTGGCTTATAAATGCATCATATTTGTCTAAATTAGGGTATTTATGGTCATTTTTAAATACATGCCCTAGGACCTTAGTTTCACATCATCCAAATAAAAGAGAAAGGAATCACAACATTGTAGATCCTAGGTCCACATCAAATAATAAATATCACATTAGTCTTCATGCTAGACATCAAGTATATCCATCATGTCTTTGAGCTTGTGAACAACAATAAAAAGGGCTTGACTTACACATAAGGAACTATTAAACTTCAATCCTTGTGCAATAGAATCCTAAAGGTGTTAATCAACACTACATTTTCTTACACTAATATCTAGAATAGATGAACCAAATTTTGTCCATTCACAATTTGTCATGTCCCACCATAATTCACAAATCCCCCACAACAATAATTGCTGACCAAAGAGCCCCCACAACCTATCTTAGAATCCTAACAAGCACTGACCAAGGAGATAAGGAGAGCAATGAGCATATACTAGGGCAGCAATAAATATGTGGAGTGATTACCTTTTAAGAGCGAAGATTATATTATGTTAAGTAGCAATCACAATCCTTGTTAGCAATGATTATATTTAGTGGCTTTTGTTAAATGAATGGATGTGGCTCTCCCATCATGGAAGATATAAAAGGGGAAATAAATGAGTGGGGAGAGACATCAAGGGATGAATGAAAATCAATTAGAAATATGGATAATACAGTAGATTGGAAAAAGGAATAGATTATAAGAGATCTACTGGATTAAGTATATATATATATATACACATATACATATATATACACATATATATACATATTTTTATATATATACATATATATACACATATATATACATATACATATATACGCATATATATACATATACATATATACATATATATACATATACATATATATATACACATATATGTACATATACACATATATATGTATATACATACACACACACATATATGTATATACATGTACACACATATACATATGTATATATGTGTATACATATACTACATACATGTATATACATGTATATACACACATACATAAATGTATATACATATACATATATACATGTATATATATAATTATGTCTATATATTACATATATGTATACATCTCATATGCATATATGTGTATATATACACACATACATATACTTACATGTATTTGTAATTAATTTCAATCTTCCAATAATCACTTAAGTATATATATAAAGTTATTATTGGAAGATTAAAATTACAATATATATATACACACATTCATGCACATATATACATATATATATGTATACATGTATATACATGCATGTACATATATATAGCATGTACATATATATACATGTATATATACATAAATATATACATGTATGTATACATATATATATATATACATGTATACATATATGTATATATACATGTATACATACATGTATGTATACATGTATATGTATATATACATATATGCATAATATATATACATGTATATATATGTACATACATATACATGTGTGTATATATACACATATATAATGTATATGTATGTATATATACATAGATACATATACATATCTATACATAAATGTATACATGTATATACACATATATATACATATATACAAAGATATACATGTATATATATACATAAACATGTGTGTATATATATACACATATACATGTATATGTATATATATATATATATATACATATATATACATATATGCATACATACATATATACATGTATATATATGTGTGTATATATATACATATATATATACATGTATATATATACATGTGTGTATATATATATATATATAATTAATTAATTAAATTTCAATCTTCCAATAATCACTTAGAAATAATATATATAAAGTGATTCTTGGAAGATATATAAAGTGATTTTTGGAAGATTGAAATTAATTAATTAATTTATATATATATGATCATGCAATAATGATGCTTGCAACAATTATTAATACTTATTATTAATTATTCATTTGATTTAATCTATTTGTTTCCCTATAAGCAAACAAGCATGGATTAACAAGGAAACATGCTAGGGAAGGGTGGTATAGGTTCTCACAATGTAAATACACCACCCTAAATTGGATGGAATTTTCTTGGTTGGATGTTCCTACCACTTGGGGTTAGGGGGATATGAGCACACCCTTTTGCTTATTTGTGATGAATAGTTCTTTTGACGCCCTATCATGTGTTTCTCTCCAATCCCTACCTTGATTGATTATTGGAAAAAAGCCTATAGATTGGATTCAAGTTTAAGCTATTATTCATTATTTCATAAACGTTAATAGTTCATTTATTCTTAAAGCTCAATATCTATTATATAATTTATTATGAAATATTATTTGTAAAGCAATTTTATGTTGTGTAATTGTCACATAAGGCAAATTCAGACATACTCCAAGTAGGGGACATTGCACAATTGTTGGCACAATTTTATCATAAGCTTAGAATAACATAGCGAGTCAATCATAACAACTTTTACAACTTCTTGATCTCTTATCTAATACATCTTCAAAGTCTATCATAGTGTTTAACACAACCAAAACTCAATGAGATGCATATGCACATGGTTATTCATTTTCTTTGACAAATACACTTTCCTTTCATATCATGTATGTGAGCTCTTTCATATATTTTAGGATTTAACATAAAGGAGGGGTAAAAATTTATTAAAACAAAAAAAAGTACAAAGCAAGGGCACTACATAGCCCTATCAAGCTCCACCAAGTGGTCCAAGTGTTGAGACAGATCCAGGGGTAACTAACCCAGATCCATCAAATTCCAATCACGAATATGATCAGAAGCCCATTTAGCCAGACAATCAGCAACACCATTCCATTCTCTAGGAATATGAATGAAAGTAACAAACTCCAAAGAAGCGCAAAGGTTGAGAATCTATTCAACAATCAAAGCCAAATACCAAATAACATCATCTAAATGTTGCCTATTCAACAAGTTCACCACTACTAGGGAATTAGACTCACATATGATCCTTCGCCACCCCAATTGACTTCCACACTCCACAGCCGATGAGCCTCCATTAAATCATTAGTATGAAGACCCTTATAAACAAAGAAGATAAACAAAACCTCTCTAGAGCTATCCCAACCAACACCACCAATTCTAGCATGACCAGGTTACCTCGAGAAGATCCATCCGTGTTGATTTTTAAGACTCCTTGAGGTGGAGGAGACCATTGTCCCTCCCTATTTCCCTTTGGAGTAGGATGTCTACATCTGTTGCGCATGAGCTATCATTGTTGAGGAGGAAGATGAAGACGATTAAAAAAACCAACATCACAAGGATCCACTGATTCCAACATATCATACTTAGCCAAAACAGTTTCTCCCAAAGAATACAAAATTTTCCACCACAAGTGAGGGGCCACCAAAATGACATCCTGAAAAATCCGACGATTCCTCTCCAACCAAAGGTTTCAGATAATAAAGGATGGGCCAAGAGCCCAAGTATCTTGAAGAAAGGAAGTAGAAACAGGGGCCTTGCCCCACCGATCCACAAACTCAGCCAACGAGGAAGCATGCCAACAGGGCGTGTTCCACCAAGGGACCTCAATATCCCCAAACAACTGCCTACCAAGCTGCTTATAACTAGCAGACACAAAGTACTTCCCAGACAAATCAGTACCATCCCAAGCCAAGACATCAGGTCCCCTCAAGGAATTACAATCACGAGAAGCCAAAAGCTGAGCCAGCTCACGCCTATCTCCCTCAGACCCCCCAGGTGGCCACTCAGAAGGGATGCTTCCAATGAAATCTTACAACTGATTCACAATGTTGTGCAACCTTATAATGCTCAACAATATCCCAGCTAGCCGCAATAAAAACATCACAAAGGGACCAAAGGTGAGGAAAATTAGAGAGAATAGGTGGGTGACCATCCCAAGAATCTAACCAAAATAGAGCCTGTGACCCCAAATGACAAATCCAAAAAAGCGCCTGCTTAATCAAATGAGCTCCCACTTTCAAAGTATGCCAAATCATAGAACCACTCCCCTCCAAAGGATAGCGAGGAACCTCAAAAGATGCAACACCCCTAAGATACTTATGGTTGAGAATATGGGCCCATAATTGATGTTGATTGGTGCACCATTTCTAGTAAAGCTTAGCAGCAAGAACTTTCCCATTCAAAATAGAAAAGTGTAACCCAAGACCACCCTCCTGCTTTGGTCTACACATAGATTTCCACTTAGTAAGGCTCCACTTAGTAGACAACAAGTTACCACTCCAAAGAAATTGACATGAGAGAGCATCAAATTCCCTAAGGAAATACATAAGGGCTGCTTGAACAAAGCGTTTGTAGATAGGAAGGGCCTGGATAATAGACTTGAGAAGAGTCACTCGAGTATCAGTAGACAACCACTGATGAGTCCAATGAGTGACCTTTCGCCGCAACTTATCAAGCAAAATCTGCCAGGAGGACCTGGGCTGACAACCAACAACAAGAGGAATACCCAAATAGACAAAGGGAAGAGATCCTATCTGAAACTGCAAAATAGTCACAATCCGTCATTGGATAGCCTGAGGAGTATTAAAGAAGAAGATAGAAGATTTTTGTTCATTGACTTTCAGACCCGAAGCAGCAAGGTAGATATCCAAAGCTTGCCTAAAGGATTCAGCTTCCCGAATATGAGCCAACCCCATAAGAGAGGTGTCATCCACAAACTGGAGATGAGAAAGCGTTGGCAGACCCAAACCCCATTGCCAACCATGAATCAAGCCTTGAGAAACCCAAAATTTAAGAAACTGGCCCAACCCCTCCACCATTATAATAAACAGATAAGGAGAAAGTGGATCCCCCTAACGAAGGCCCTTGGTAGTACCAAAAAGCTCTGAAGGTTCACCATTCACAATAACCAAAAATGAGGAAGAAGTCATACAACTCATATTTCAACTCATCCAATCAGAAGAAAAACCAAAGGCTAACATAATCTTTTGGAGAAAACTCCACTTAACTCTGTCGTAAGCTTTGGCCATATCCAAATTGATGAACATAGACCTATCCTTAGAGGTCGCCATAGAATGAACGACCTTAGAGGCAGCCGCCACCCCATCTAGAATTTGATGACCCACCACAAAGCCACCTTGCTCCTCAGAAATGACAACAGGAAGACAAGGTTTAAGCCTCTTAGCAATCAATTTCATAATAAGCTTATACACCACATTACAGAGCGCAATAGGTCTAAAGAATTCAAACCTATCAACACCTTCCTTTTTAGGAATGAGAACCAGAAAAGTAGCATTCAAGGCTCGAAGCATCTATTTACTATGAAGAGACTCTCGAACAACCTCTAACAAATCTAGATTCACAATATCCCAAAACTCCTGGAAAAATTCAACAAGGAAGCCATCTGGGCCTGGAGCTTTCCCCTTATTCATCCCAAACACAACCTCCTCCACTTCAGACAAAGAAATCAGACAAGTAAGAGAATCATTCAATGCATTAGAGATCAAAGAAGGAATGCAAGAAAGGACCATATTCTCATCAGCCTTAGCTGGAGGTGAATCCTCAATAAACATAGCAAAATAAAACTGATGAGCCTCTCTAGAAAAAGCCTATTGCAAAGAAATCGAAACACTCTCATAATTAACAAGAGAAGAGATATAACACTTATTCCTGCGAGCTTGCATGGAATGGTGGAAGAAAGAAATATTCTTGTCACCCTCAAGAAGCCAATCAATCCAAGCCTTTTGTTTCCAAAAAATCTCCTCACGAAGCTCCCACTCCACCAATTTTAGAGCCTAGGATTCAACATGTCTAAGAGCCTCTGAAAATCCCAAATCCTGAATTTGGTGAGTAATAACAACAAGACGATCTTGCGCTTCCCTTTTCTTAGCCCAAAGATTGCCAAAACACAACCTATTCCATCGCTTAAGATGATACTTAACATATTGCAACTTCTTAACAAAAGAATACATAGTTGTACCATACACAAGGGTTCCATCTCACCACCATTGAGCAACAAGATCATACAAGGAAGAATTTCAAAGCCACATAAGCTGAAATTTAAAGGGAGGATTCTTTGGAATAGGAAAAGAAGAAGCAAAAAACTTAATTGGCCAATGATCAGAGCCGCACCAATCAAGACTCTCAAAGCAAGTGACTAAGCTGCCACCCACCCAAAAAATAGAAACAAGAAATCTATCCAACCGCTGAGATATCGCTTCCAACCCACTCTATCTATTATTCCAAGTGAATATTCCGTTAGAGGGTTTAACATCAACAAGAGCAAGAGAATCCACATTTTCCTAAAAAAGATCAAAAGCAAGACCAAGCCTATGCAACCCCCCCTCTTTTCTCCTCCAAACACAACACATAATTAAAATCACCAGCTAAGATCCAAGGATGATAAGGTGCACAAGACCTAACATACCTGATATGGGCCCAAAGCTGGATTTTACCACGAATATCAATTGAAGCATAAACATTAGTGACCAAAATAGTCTCACCAGATTCTAAAACAGAAGCCACCACAAAAATAAAGGAATGGCTAGAAATCCACCAGCGAGGAACAACCTTATGTGGATCCCAAAAAAGAGCCAAACCTCTAGAGTTTTCCCTATAACCAATACACTGACACTGACTAGAACACCAAATACGAGGAGCATACTAAAGCATGAAGTCCACACGAAGCTTAGTCTCCTGAACGCAAAAGATATCTAGAGAATGAACCACAATCAAATCCTAAATAGCCTTTTGATGGGAGGTGCTATTCACCCCCCTTGCATTCCATGAAAGAATAATCATGAGGAAGGTTGAGAGAAGTGGGCATCAATGGTCTTAACAGACCCAGATTCCACCAACAAATCCCTAGTAGATTTAATCTTGTCCACATCCTTCTTACGACCAACTTTAGAGGAATTGTCAAAATGACCCTTCTTGAGAGGGTGTTGTTGTACCCCTAGAACTAGAGACGACCCCCGTCCTTTACCTAAAGTCAACACCTCCTTAGCTAGATCCATGAACACAATATCATCCTGCAAACCTGCAGAGGCATCATGAATCCCAAAATTTCCCTGCTCCAAAGCCGAAGAATTATCCTTAACAACAATTTCCTGCTCTAGCCCTGTATCAATACCAATAGCCTCAGAAGAAATCTCAATAGGAATCCCCTGCTCCAAGGCTTGATTTTCCAAGACCTCAAAACGGTTGAACTCCTGCTCACTCTGCCTATCCTTATAGGCCTGCTTCTGACCCCTCCCTTTAACCCTTGACTTAACAGGAATAAAGCCATCCTTATCGGGCACACCCTCAACCATAGGAGCCTTGCCTTTATCCCCCTTCTCCATCGAAGGCCCTGATGAAGGAGGAGAAGAAACCCCAACCACTTTGGGTGCCCAAGGACATTGGTATTGAAGGTGTCCATACTCATGACAAAAATGACTTCGAAAAGGAAGGGACTCATAATCTACCTGTTGAACCCATGAGGTAGAGCCAAAACAAATTTCCAAAGAATCCGACAAAGGATTATTTAAGTCAATTTCAACACAAATACGAGCATAAGAGAATACCTTTTTATCCAAAGTATTCTGAGCGATGGCAGACGACTTCCACAACAAAGCAACAATCTGGTGCATAATGTCCTCCCTCCAAAACTCTAACGACAACCATGGCAGACAGACCTAGACAGGAACCTGTGAAGGCTAATCCTCTGCCGCATTAAATCCTCCATGCCAGGGCTTCATGAACAAGCCAACATGATTGTAAAAATATGACCTTGCCTCAAAAACTCGATTACGATCCGAAATGCAAGAAAAATCCACCATGAAATAGCCATTCACAACCACCAAAATATCAAAATCACCTTCAACCTGCCAGGACCGACGAATCCAGGACTCCAAAGTTGAGAGAGGGATACAAATACCTAGGAACTTACAAATCAGAACATGTTGGCTCCAATAAGAAATGTCCTCTTGTACCGATTCAAAAGAAATAACCAAGATTGGACGATCATGACTCCTCAACAGACAACCATTTACTTTCTTAAGCATAGAGCTCTCACCCACAAAAGAGGTTTCCGTCACCCGTGTAGGCATGTCCATAGAAAAACCTTGAGACGGCTTCACACCAGCAAGCACCAAGGTTTGGGAAGCCTCTACCATTCCACCACACCCAACACCCAACACTGTTTTCACCCAACACCAAACCCCACACACTGCCCCGACATCGTTTCCACCCAATGCCAAACTCCTCCCCGCACACTTCTCAACAAATAAAATAAAAAAGCAGAAAAAAACTCTAGCACCCACACCACCGGTTGCACAACACCACACAGGAGAAAACTAGAACCACACACAAAGGAAGAAGAAAAAGCACGTCAAAAGGGGAAAGAATGGCCTCCTCCAGTCGCAACCCACAAACCCCTACAAAACCCCACCTCGTGCGAAAAAGAAACCACACAGTCGTTGCTGAAAGAAAGGCCGAGCTAGGACATTGAAGCCCTAGCCAACCCGCGCCAACACAGAGCCAGATGCCGTCTTCATTCACAAGCAAGAACTATATAGATCAATATTTTAGGATTTGATTTATTTGGTAATTATTTGTTTATTATCAAATCAACATAAAATTGAAAAAAGTAGTGCATTTCTTTTTTCTTTTCAACTTAGTCAAATATTTAAAAGAAGAGAAATTGACCAAGTGACATTAACTTACATTAAATAATTTATTGATATAAATAAACTGTTTAAAACCTAGACCTATATTTATCCTCCAAGCAAGTTAAATTTATATAATAAATGAAAATATTTGAAGGCACCACTTTAAAAATTAAAGTTAAGCAATTCTCTTTAATATATATAATATTTATATGGCTATTAACTTTATGTGTACATCCAAATTTTCAATACAAAGGTTTTTTTTAATCACAATTTCTACTCATCTTTAATTAAAAGATGAATCTTCTTCTTGTTAACAATTGCAAATAATTCTCAAAAGAAACTAGAAACTAAGTTCGCTTACCTTTTTATTATATTTGTAATAAGAAACGTGGGCTTTAATTCCTAATGCAACTATGAGTTCTTGAAATTATAAGATTTTATAATATGCATATTGGCATGACTTGTGAATTATGAACATGCTACTACTCACAAAAATTATCTATCTTCTCAACTAATAATTGTGATAAATTCTAAATTAGATATCTTTAAACTATTTTTTTTAATATATGCACTTTGAATGAATGAAATATTTTAATAACGCCCATGATATTAAAGCACTCCATGGGATCAAAGAGCAACAATAAACACACACAATGCAAAGTTAGCCTTGAGATACAAGAGCACCAAAATATTATGAAGTTTGTAATCCTTCTTGAAATCAGATTTTTATAGTGGATATTAATTAAAAGGTTTGCAATTTTATCTAGCTTTGCCTCCTCAAATAAGGCATTTAAATTGTCCACTCTTAGGATGTCTTCGTAAGTAATAGATATGTCATTATAGGTTGAGCATTCCATAATGTAGCACCATCTATCTCCACCACACCCTTGTTGCAAAATAGGCATATTCCTATTTTCCACTCCTCCTTAGTTACTATCCACCTATCAATTTGCACGTAAGATGATGTGAACTAATCCTTAAATAGACTATCAACATTTTTGTTTTCTACTTAATTTCAACTCACGTAAGATTTTTCATCATGGTCCCATGTGGGGCTACATTGAATTTTTTTATTACATGCTTTTTTATTTCTTCATTAATGTTTGGGAACTCCTACATATTAATGTCCAATTTATTCATTCACTTGTTATATACCATCCACACGTTCTTCCTTCTACTTATTCCTCAATAACTAGCTTGATCTAAGAATGATTCTCCATTTTTTGAGCCTTTTTTAAGTAGCTTAACAACCAAGCCATCATTGACACTTCAAAAGCAAAAGTGCCTATTTCAACTAATAAAATCTCATACAAAACTGAAATTTTAGTTTAAGGCCGCTTATTATCAACTTTATTTATAGTTTTTTGGGTTATTTTGAAAGCAATGTATATTTACAATTAACGAGTCATATATTTGCTTTTTGCACTTAGCATTAATGTAAGCAGCTAACTACTACAGAAAAATAAAATATATATAATAATATGAACTTGCCATGATTTGCCTAATGAACAAAAGCTTACATATGCCTTACATGCATAAGATTATTCATTCTATACAAGGAAAGTCTTCATGTGATGTTTTCATAAAGATTATTTAAGTGCCTATTCATTCTTATTATGTTTCACCGAGTTAATGGTGGATAAAGAAGTGTCTAAGGAGCTTAATGTTTCCTCTAGCATAGTAGGGAAATTTGCCACAGCTGCTTGTAATTTGTGAGTCAAATTTTACAATGCGTTGCTTTGACTAGATGTATGCATTGAATCTTAGTCAAGTTAACCAAAAAACTCACCAAGTTTTAGATACAAACTTGGACATTTTAGGCACGAATTTGGTTGTGACAAAAAAAAAACTAGGCATTAACACAATCAAATAATGTATATTTTTGTGCTCATCTGGTCTTCCAGAGGTACAAATCGAGCTATGAGGAATGATTGGAAAGCATTTTTGAAGATTGAATCAAGCTTTGAGTGCATTTGACAAATGTATGTATTATTTTTATTTTAAATGTTAAATGCTGAAAACCTAGGTGTTATGCTGCCCAATTTTTTTTTTCTCATTTCCCAACCCTCACTAGTGTTGCATTCTCTTTTATCTTTTAAATGTTTTCCCTTTTATTTTTTTCCAAAATTCCACTAATTGAAAACCTTGATATTTTTTTTTTAATAAAAATAGCAATGGTAAGTTCAGCACAACGTAGTAGTGGGAAAAACCCTACATAGAAGCATGACATGATGGGTGAGACCTAGGGAATGATGACCTATAATTTTTGTGAGTTTCCTATAAGAGGAGGAATTAATAAGTTAAAATACCACCTTGCTTAGATAGTTGGACATGATGTGAAGTTGTGTTCTTGTCTACCCGATAAAGTGAGGAGAGAAATGGATGTCCTACTTTTCAATTATGATGTTAAGATAATGGAAAGGAAGAGAACAACGGAAGCAATGATAGAGGTGATGAGTTCCAACCCTAATTCATCTATATATTCTTTTATTGGTCCATGCATTCAACATCCACATTCCTCCACTAATGAAACTCTTGAAAGTGCTAGCCATCTTCACCAAAAAAATTTAATCCTCACAATAATCTAGGGGCACAACTTTCACTTGAAGGTACCACTTAAAACAGAGAGAAGCATTGTGAGACTAGGATGCCAATAACAAATTTTTGGTACTATAATAATATAGTATATACACTTCAATGTGATGAACAACTCACATTGGGAAGTGTTATTAAATGCACTAAAAATTGTTGATAAGGGGTTTAAAATCCAATGCCTAAATATTTGCATGGCCCATTGTTGGAGGGAACTGTAAAAATACATTGCTTGTAGTTGATGACCATAGGATATTATGGTGAAGAAAGGGCTGCAACATGTTATTAGATGGATGGACATACGAGAAGAATAAGAGTCTTTTAACTTTTTTATGACTTCGAGTAGCACATTGGTGTTCTTGAAGTTCATAGATGCCTCGCATGGAGTAAAAAATGATGAGATTTTGTGCAATATGTTGAAAGGGGTGATCCAAGAGGTTGGGGTTGAGAATGTTGTCCAAGTAGTCACAAATGAAAACAATAGATGATCAAGAGATGACGACATTAGAGACAATTCTTGATGACTTGGATGCCTACAATGGTGTGAAGGGGAGGCTCTTTTCTTTAGCTCAAGCTATTCAAAGGTAAAACTAGTGGCTTAGTAAAACAAATAATCCTTTGATATTTAGCTTAATAATAGAAAGCAAAAACTTGAAAGTTTAACTTTAAGTTCTAATTATTTTACTTAATTCTTATATTTTTTGAAATGTTTTTTTAGTAGATTTGTGGTTTTTCCTAGCCCTATAATGCTTGTAGGTGTGAATGCAATTGGAGCCTATGTGAGAGCATTCACACCAAGAAGAGAAATAGCACCTTTGAGTGCTTCTCATGATGACATTGATCCATTTATTGATTAGATTGCTTAAGTTGAAGAAGCACATCATGGAGATCTAATTGAATTGAAGAGAGTAGCAGCAATAGAGGTGGATGCATTGTAGGAAGATGAAGACATTTTTAGGAAAACAGTCAATCCTCGTGTTGATATTGACTTATCTTCTAGTTTGAGGCTTGAAAGTTACATTGGGAGGGGAATGAGGAGGGTGTAGATTGTATTTGGCTATTTATGACACATGTCTGTTGTCAACAGTTAAACAATTATTATTTATAATTTTATAGTAATACAATGTATTGTTTGACTTTGAAATTCCAAATTATAAGTGTTTGAGAGGCATATGACATTTATAATCTTTAAAGTATGAAAAATTGATGATTATGATAGACTTATCCGTTTTCTAAAATGTATTAACTTTTCTTGTAATTATGTTCCTTTTTTCAGCTAGATTTTATTGAGCCCTGAGTTCAAGTCAAAATTTTGGGCTGCCAAGTCCATGCCTTGAGTTCAAGTTTTCCAGCTATGTCCTCTAATGTTATTAACCAAGAAAGGAATCTCAAAGAACAATCAATTCAGTCACTCTGGTTAGATTGAGCGAAACATTTCCTCTTAGTATTGAAGTTCATCTAAATAACATTTGCAAATGACTTCTGTGCTTCTCAATTTCTAAAATTCTTAGAAGACAAGAATATAAATTCAAATAGACACTAGAGTAGCATTAACTATAAATTTATTCATTCTTGGAAAGGCTAGAATTTATTACATTTCCTTGCACGTTCAAACTCCTTAAGACTAGATTTTATGTTTTTGGAAGAATAAAATGATATTAGATCAGCCCCATTCATGTTGACTCCTTACCATGATGCAGACACATGACCGTTAATTAGTGTCTCCATCGCAGATGCTATAGGGCCAGTTGCAATTCTTAATATAACTGTGGCATTTGTGAATTATTGAACAGCGGTAAACTCAATATATTCTAAGATACAAAATTATACATCTATTCTCTATTCAACATCATTTTCTTCAGAACTACAACAAATACTTCCTACAGTATTCTTTAAATGTTTTAAATAGGTTAATCTTTTTTTGTTTGTTTGTTTGGGTAAAAGCTTAATATATTAAAGGTGAGAGTGAAAAAGAGATTAATCTTTGATATTGTAGTTTATTTCTTCTAAATTAAGTTTATTTAACTATGTTAAAAGAGATAGTGTTCAGATTTACCTGAATGATTTCTCTTTTTTAGGCACCACTTTGACAAGATCTTTTATGGTGAAATCCAAAGGTCTGATATCCTATTGCTTATAATAGTTACCGTCCAGGTGATACTTTTGATGTTTCTAATCATGCAAAGATGGGTATTTTAAAATCAGTTATATCCAAAAGCACCAGTTCTGATGATGTTTTCAATGAGTACAACAACGGATGCACTGCCAATTCCTTGCTTCATTGTTTGTGAGCTAGACTTGCATGATTTTCATTCATTCAAAGACAGTAATATTGTTAACATATTTCAAAATGATAATGCTGTGGATTGATAATGCAAATTACATGTATTCTAACAGTCTATCACCCAGAGAGACAACTGAAAATGATTGATCTCTGTGTCATTTGTCTCTTTACAAACTACCCTTTGTTTACACGTGCATCAAGCTTGCCTACAGTGTAGGCCAATCTACTGCAAGCAAAGTTAATGAACTGTACAGTCATGTGCTTCTCAACCTCAGTGTGCATAAGAGTATCATGCTTCTCTTACATCAATCATCAATATTTGATGGAATTTTGATAACTAGATAGCCACATGAGAAATTTTGGATATATTGCTTCAAATATATATAATATAACCATGCAGACTTTGATTTCATCTTTCTTTAATTTCTGTTGCACAAAACTACCACTATCAGCAGCTTCTTTACATGGTAATAAATACCAGAAAATACAACACCTGGTCCAAAGATGAATGACTTGGCAAGAGAATTACTTGAGGAAGATCTGTTATTCAAGTTCCAATATCCGTTTCCTCCATATCTTGTCTCAAGAAATACCAAGGGCCATTTTTAGCACCCAGTCTGGAACAGCCAATCAGTAGGTTACTTGATAAACTAACTGGCATTATGCTTATAGTCAATTGATGAGAGTAAATCATGTTTCATGATGTGAACACCTCGTTCAAAACAGGGTGGGCAATAACAAAGAATTAACAAGAATGACATCACCAAAAAATGTTTGGCCATGAAGGGCTAAATGTGATAGAAGAGTAATTTGCAAAATATTTTCAAATGCCCCTTAGATCCAAGGCAATAATGATAAAGCTTGAGATGGGTATTCAAGGCATGCAGCTTACCTCAAGAACCCAGCTACCATGCGTAAACCCATGAAAAGACCCAAACCTATCCAGACTCCTTCAAGACCCAAAGAAGATGGTGCAACCACCAACTACACAGAGGATATTGTTCCAACAACTATCTGCATAATCATTTGTATCTTTGAGTCACGTTTATGAAGTCTAAATGTAGTTAATATATAATCTTTGAGCTGCAGAAAATGAGTAACTCGTATAGCAAAAAACATGTCTAACTCGTATAACAAATTTTGTCGTACAGCAACATAAAACATACCATTGAGTATGTTGCATATGCGAAGTCTGATACTCCATAATGAAGCCCATCAAACACAAATGCAAGGGCATTAAGTGGTTGAGTTCCAGCAACAAACTGCGGAGGTAAACAACTAATTTACATTCTCAAAACAGGAAAACATCAAATTTGAGTGACAGTTAGGCAAATAAGAGTGCATAGAATAAGTTCAGCATTTTGGTTTAGTGGTGTGACTATGTACCAGGACTCCAGAAGTCATAATTTCAAAAACAGCTGTATCATTTGTGAATAATTTTGAAAAATGTGTGAAGCCTGCAAACAGAATCAGAGCTGAAGCAAGACCACAACCCAGTCCTATCTGCAGCATATTTGAAAAAATGGGAGTAACATATAGCTCTCATAGAACTTGCAAAATTAATACATCTAACTAGTACAATACAAAATTATTTTTTTCAAAAATAATTCTTGAAGTACCCAGTCGTCAAAAGATTCCATAATAATAGGTTAAGAGACTGTATCCAACAAAATTTCAAACTGAGACCTCATCTTACCTTAAGGATACGAAATGCAACAACTTTCGCTTTCTTGTAGTCCCTTTTGGCAACTGCACTGGCGACAAGAGCCTATGCAAAACCCATTCAGAAATTCCTTATCTAGTCAAATGAAAAAGAGACATTAATATCTTGTGTCTCAGCCAAGGAATATAATATCAGAAACAACTGTAATTGAAAATGCAGATATGAATATATTCATAAATAAACCTGATATGTGTGGAAAGTTTTTACTTTGTTGTATGCAAAAAGCTTATGGTTGCCACCTTATGCCAAGAAGGAAACGGGTAATCATTACTATGTTTTGATTAGGTGAAATCAACACTCTTTCTACTTTCACAATTTAATATGTTACTAATAGACTGCAGTAAGGTAGTTAACAAGTTCTTTGAATCTGTTGGTGCTGATTAAACTTCTTCAATTTTGCATTCAATTTGTATTTGACATGTCGTCAGTGTTCTGTCATGTTAATTGAACAATCAAAAGGATAGAAGAACTCAAATGTTATGAAACTCTTGCAAAACATGGTTGTAGTCTATAAAAAACAGAAAAATAACCATATTGTAATTTCCATTAGTAAATTAAAGTTAGAAAAGGGACAATGGTCATATTATGAGAAGGAAGTTCATGAGTTGCGATACTGAATCATGATGCTTAAAATATAAGCTTAAGAGAGCTGGTAACTAGAAGCATAAAATTTCTAAGCATAAGTAATGAACAAAGATCTAGAATTGCTAATATGTAACTAATTGGAAAATTAAGCTCGCAAACTTCAGCTATATTCCATGGAGTTTTGAAATAGGTGTTAATACCCTCCCGTTTGCTGCCTTGAGATGTCTTGGTTTTTGCATTGTTTTCCGACTATGTATTAGGGGATGCATAAGTCATGCTTGTGCTTGTTAGCCTTGGTTGTGGCTTTTGTTCTTTCTCTGCATGGTTTGTTTGCCACCCGCATGTCTTGAGATGTGGTTCCTCAACATGTCGGTTGTTGGTGTTTTGTATGCATTGAGATGCACGTGTGATGCTTTATATGCCTGGTTTATCATAATGCTTCAGTTCATGGAAATGTGTATTATTATTCATGTTGTGATTAAATGTTATCGTGATTTTATGACATGTGGATGTGTTGATTTATATCTTATATGATGTACCCTATTGGGTGATTATTCTATGCTTTGACTATTAAATATTGAGCAAGTACTCTTGGCATGTGTGTTGAGTGGATACAAGTACAAGGTTATTTCTCCATCTAGTTACGCAGGTCTGAGTTATTCCCCCGACGATGGTTATTTTGGAGATGCCACATTGGGCCTTCCTTTTGTTATTCCCCAATTGTACTTGAATCAAGTACGTGATGTGTCATGTTCGACCTTGTGTTAACTCGGATCCAAATCGGAGTCAATTTCAGAGTCTATTCATGTTGTGAGTTACCAGTAATTGCTTGATTTAATTAATGATTTTAATTCCTTGTTGATCATTGATGGAATATTTAGGAATTAAATGTTGCACATGTTTTGGGAAAAAAGGGGAAAAATAAAGCTAAGAAAATTATTTTTGAAAAATCCCTTGGGTTGGGAATGCAAATTTATATTCGATTTAATCATTGGGTAAAATATATTGCAAATTAATTATTGTGGCATATTTTATTTTACTTGAATGAAATTTGAGAAATTATAAATAAAGAAAAAGAAAGAAAAAGTAAAAATTAGAAAATAGAGAAAAAGGGAATAAAAGAAAAGAAAGCAAGTCGTTTTATTCATTCAATGTTTTGGGAGAAAAATGGCTCTCCAAACCCTCCTTTTGGAAATTTGAATTCTTGGTGGATTTTGCTCAATTTTTGAATTGTAAAAGATTGGATTGGAAAAATGATTGCTTGGTGTGTGTGGGCTCAACTACATCGATTTGGGTGAATTTGCTTGATTTTCTTCATTTTGGGAAGTATTGAAATTGAGGTAATCTTCTTCTCCTCTTCGTTTCTTCAGCTCTTTCTTCACTTTGGATGCCATGCTTACCCCCTTAAGGGAGAATAGGACTTCCCTCATAGATTTAATTTGGAGCAATTAGATTAGTTTAATTTTTTTTTAGAAAAGTTTCAAAAATGTCATTTTGTTTCCTCACCATGCCAATTTTTTTGAAAATGCCCAGAATTCAAATTTTATTGCTTAAATTAGTTGTTATTCATATTTGAACGAAAAGGGCACGTTTCATTTTCTGAAAATTGAGTGTTTGAAAAATAGAAAATTTAAGCTCCATTAATGGAGTTTGCATGTCTTTGCTGGTTTTTGCTTTAAAAAATAAATTGAAAATTTGTAATTTTAAAAGTGAAAATGGATGCTTTGTTTTGGGGGCTTTCAGGTCTGCTTCATGGATTTTTCCGAGTATCATTTTTAAATCACGTTGAAAATTTTGTATGCCAAGTTTTGTGCCTTGTTTTTCATGCCATGCTCAATTGTGATGAGTCATGATGAACCTAGGATGAAGGTACTAGAGAGTCATAGTGGGGCTCTTGATGTTGGCCGGGGCACAAAGAGGCCTAAGGATATGACGAGCAAAGAATTTTCTTAATAAGTGAAAACTAATGACATCGGGTAAATAAAAGTAACCAAGATAATGATGCCTATGGCATAGCCAAAGCGCTAGTATAGGCTCGGTATGAGCATAGAAGGCATGCCTGCTCTAGGAGTGTTGGGACTTGCAAGTTGGGTTCCTCGCGTGGGTGAGTTGATTCATACCCAACTCCACTTAACCATCCCTTCGATCTTTGTGATGACACTCCCTACCTCCTCTCTAGCATCTTATCCTTGTTCCATTGGTGTTGTGCCGAATGAGAGTATCTTGTTTCGTGAGCCCTTGGTGTTTGTGCCCAATTGTCATGTCCCCAAAATCGTAACACTAAGATAACTAACCTTGGAATAAGTAAATAAGATAAAACAAAATACTTATTAAAATTATAAATATTAGTAATTTAATTATAATTATCACAAGATAATATTATAATTAAATTATCAAATATAATATCATAAATAACAATATAAATATAAATACCAAACAATTTAAATATTATTATTATTATATCAATCATATATATATATATATATAATCACTAAATATAAAAACTCATATAAAAGCAAATATACACTATCTTATATATAAATATAAAATCACCTACATATAAATATAAAAATAATATTAATAAAATATCAAACAAAAAAGCTTACATAAACTATATTAACAGCAATTAAAAAACATCTTAAAAGAAAAAAAAGCCATCGATTCCTAAGATATATTAGTTATCATCAAAAGGCAGCACTATACCAAAAGGCACCATTAGGGAAGCAATCATATTATTAAACCAAACACTGCAGCGATTCACCTTAGGATCAGCAACTACTAAAAGACACACCCCATCAGCAGATGGGGAATATTTAAAGGAGGTGTAGGAACTTCCAAGGGGGGATCGATCAGAAAATAAAAAAAGAAGAATAGAAAGTCTGCATATTCTCGTGGCATACACTCAGATATTCTGAACTGTAACCTGCTAAGGATATAAAGTAGGTTAGAGGGTAGAGAATGGTGGCTGGGAATAAAGGAACCCCTGCAGATCATATATATTAGAGTGGCAGCAGCGGTGAAAGGGAATAAAGCATACATTAACTGTAAGTTAAATATAATAATATAAAGGCATAATTATATATATATATATATATACCAAGAAATTATTGTAAATGGAAATCAGTTGGAAATAATAATAATAATAATAATAATAATATATATATTATAAAATCGTATGTGTATATATATAGATAATATATGTATGGGTAATTAGATATGTGGATCACTTGTGAATATACAATAATGATACTTGCAGCAATTATTAAGTCTTATAAGTAATGATGACTCTTTAAAATAAATATAAGTAGATTATGTATATTTATGAGTTGTCCTCATCCTATGGTCAATCTAGTATAAGGTTGAAGGAGGCGAGTAAGGAATCAGAAAACATTGAGAGATACAACAACTCGGGTGATGTACTCACTTAGCAATAATATTTAGCATATTTTGAATATAAGAAATAGATATTGCTAATCTGATTATTGGTGTAATGCTTTCTTTAGTATTATCATGATGATAATGATGTTGATATTGACTTAATGAATCAGTAATAAATGCAAGTGTATTTGATTGCTAAAAGATTGTCTTCTTCGTGCTTGTAAACCTACTAGGGAGGAAGGGCCTGAGAAACTAGTTCCTAAAAACCCCCACCTAAGGTTCTGCCCCTAGGACCTGAGGCAGGGAGGTGCCATGGAGGGGTGGCAAGTCCACCTAAAGTTCCGCTAATCCCAAGGCAAGGGTTGGGACATGGAGGGGGAGGGGAGTCCCACCTAAGATTCCGCTAATCCCATGGCAAGGGTTGGGCCATGGAGGGGGAGGGGGGTCCCACCTAAGATTCCGCTGCGGCCATGGAGGGGTGGTAGGCCTAGGCCACTATAAGCTCCGTTGGCTTCTTGTTGT
>VDFB02253781.1:0-48153 GCA_007258455.2 Sequoia sempervirens
ATAAATCCATAAAACTTCAAGTTTTGGATGGAATTTTTCATTTCTACTTTAGTGTGGCCAATTTTTCCCAAAATTGAGACCACTAAAGTGGGGGAAAAATGTAATGTCACAAAATTACACCTAGGGGAAATTTCACATTTTAGCACTTTGCCTAGCATTTATGACACCTAAATGCATTTATGACAAAACCCCATGGGTCAAAATTTCACGATTCCAAATCCATGTGGTCCAATGGTGAAGCAACAATAGCTCGTTGACTCATTTCCCAAAAATTAGTGTTTTGGATGCCTTCACGGGCTGAGGACATCTGCGTGATGCATTAGCGTCTTGGCGATTTTCTGAGTTTGAGAATCTTGAATCTTGGATCTTGACACATGTCTTTGCAGTTAGGGTCTCGGGTGTAACAACACTTTGTTCCATTGCATGCAACACAACCCCTCCTTTGCTCTCATTTTTGGGCTTCTCTCATTGACTCAAGGCTCTGTAGTCAACTTTACTTCTCAACCTCTTCTACTCTTGGCAATAACACTTCAACAAGAAAATCTCTATCAGACTGAGGTCCCTCCAACAACTAAAGCTCTCTAGCAAGCATTCAATGATGTATATGTGTGTTCAAGATAGGGACGAGGCCTATTGGTAATGTTTTCTCACTTTTTTCTATTTGCGAATAGATTAGATCTCTTTGTTCATTTACTACGTAGTGGTGTGGGTTCTCCACTTGAAGTGGAGATTGCTTTCACCACTTCATTTTTTCCATTTGGTTACTCTCTCTATTTATCTAGATGTCTATGGAGGTAGGAACACCAAAGTGGGGGTTTGACTGCGACAAGCCCTGAAACAACTCCAAAATTTTCCCTCATTCGTCTTGTGTTTAGGTTGTTGAAGCGGAGCTCAGAGTAAGGATTCAAACATTCAGTTGTTCGTAAGATCCCTCTTAGCTCTCCTTGTGATTTCTTTTGGTTTCTATTCTTTATCTTGTTATTCCGTTGAACATATCTTGGATTTGAGTTAGATAGTGAAGCTCTGGTCTGCATGTTTGAGTCTTTGATCTCTCTATTGCTTAGGAGCCAGTGTGTCATTTGGAATCTAGTGCACCGTGTTGGCGTCCTAATTCCATGATGTAGTCTTTTGGCCAAGAGATTATATTTCAGAGGAAAGAATCTAGAATATTTTCTCTCTTAGGTTTCAAAGAAATCTTTTATGATAATTAGTCTAGATATACTTTCTTTGCAATTTCTTCATTTAGCTTGTATTGAGGTGGTTAAGGGTAGTCTGGTCCTTGGGATTCTCTCAAGAACGAAGAGACTCATGAGCAGTGAATCCCCCTTATCTCACAAAAAGGAAACTAAAGAATCAAAGTTTTTGTAGGGTAGTCTACAAACATGCCCATTCATTCTTTGAATGTTGTCCCTTCTTCTTTATAGCCTCAATAGATCTATTAAGATCTATAATCTATTTGTGAGAGAATCTTTGTAGTTTTTACAAAATGGCCTTCATTTGGTATTCAAGATGAGGTGATAGTTGTAGAGCCATTTCAACTTCTATGATACTTGGTGTTTGAATCCAAATCTAAAAGAATGTATATGGTCCTATTTGTTTGTAATCATCACCTTAATTTATTCCTTTGTTAACACAATATTGTTATAACAAAATGGAGAGTGGAGTCCTAGTTGGACTAGTTCTTCAACGAGTTGCATAATTTTTGTCATAGCTTTCTCTAAAGTGGATATTGAGCCTTAAACTTAAGGAAGCCTTATTTTGTCTCAAAATCTCATTAAAATTAAAAAAAACTCTTTATTGTCAACTATTGTAGAAAGGAGCACCTCCTATAAATCACTATATAGTATCCCAATTAGTGCTTGAGCTTGGGAAAATTTTAGGCATAGTGTTAACAAAGCTTGTTCTATTTCAATTTTCAATTTATCACCCAAGAATCTGATATAAATCTTAATGCTAGCTTGATCTTTGATTTTTTTTTTCTATTCTACTTTAATATGAAATATAAATCTTCCTTACGATTGGTATTACCCCTATAGCCCATTGTTTTTTTTAGCTCTTTAACCACACTATTTGTTGATCTCTTATTTGTAATTCTCCCATGTATTCTTTATCAAATTCATAAGCTTTGTAAACCTTTTGTGCACCTAGGTTACCTCCACAAATCTCTCCTTCTCTTGTTTCTTTATCTTTTTTCTTCATTTCCTATAAGAATGCAATGTTATATTTACTTTATCTAGCCCCATTTTGTAATACCACTTGCTTAAAATTGATCTAGCTGAATAGTTTCAATTGAAAATTTACCCCACGACTCCAAAGTTAATCTCTTAACTTCTAGTTCTTGAGCCTTTACTTCTACCCATAATTGGTTCATCAATTATCCTTTTCTCAAGACAATTCATACTCCATTTTTTGAGTTTTCTACTTTGATAAAAATGACGTAAATTTTTTTGAGTCTCTTCAATATGTTCTACCTTATATTGTGGGAAATATTGGGAAATATTCAGTCTAATTGTATTAACTAAATTATCCTCTAGAAATTTTCCATATGTTCTACCTTAAATCTTGTGGGAAATATTGAGAAAGATTCAGTATAATTGTGTGAATTGAATAATCCTCTAGAAACATTTGCTTTTGTGGCTAATCCACTATAGGGGTCATATATGCAATCATCGACATGATTTCTAAGAAGGATCATATAGGGACCTCATACAGTGCCTTGTTGGAGAATTTCATTCCTTTTATCTCCTTTATTTTATTCTAGCTTCTCACGCTTTTCACACATCTTACATTTGTTGTTAAAAATTGGTAGGTGATTGGATAACACCACCAAAAATGGATATCCCTAAGGTATCCCATATGGAATAGTAATCTATTTACGATTAGTCACTTGTAGAGCTCTAGGAGGTAATGGATATGGAACTATGAGTGTAGAAGGTGAAAATGGAGTTAGGATTAGTAGATAAAGGGTAGGTGGTATGGTAGTGAAAGGTGGTAGAAATGAAATTTACTGAATGCTAAAGGATTGCATGAATGGAAATGAAACTAGTGGAGTTACAAGAGGAGTTGTAGGGATTTTATTAGTGATAGGTGAGGCTATAGAAAATGGAAGAAAAAAAGAGAAGTAGAAGAGGGAAAAAAAATACTAACCTATATGTGATCATTGTGGTCATGGATATTGCTCTTATTCTAGTTGGTAGCAATTAGGTTGCTAATTTTATCTCATCTTCATTTGAGTCTTGTTGAAGCCCAAGCTTTCTTTTCTTCTTTAAAGGTTGATCTACTAAATATGGACTAATTTCTTCAACCCCATGAGGAGTTGTGGTAATTTGAGCTTCCTAGTCACTTGGTAAGGGAATTTTATTTTGTAGGGTAGATTTGTTTCAACTATGGGTTTTAATGATACTTTCTTAGATGCTTCTTTTTCATTTTATGTCATTTTATGATCTATTATTTTTGTAGCTTCATGATCTTGTGTGGGTTCTATTTTTGGATCCCCTAGTGCCAAATTTATTTTGACCACATGGGTAGGAATTTATGAGCTTTATCCTTCCATTTTATATAATGGAAGGGGCCACTGTGCAAGACTAGTTCTTGGATTTTGCACATCACTTATTTTAGAAGCATATGTGGTTCCAAATTCTTCTTTTTCTTATATCTTAGAAATTCCTTTGGGATGTATGTTTCTTGTTCATACAGTGAAGATGGTGCATCATATTCTTCATCTCATAACATCTCTTAGGTCCCCACCAGTCCCAAACTCTTTTTTGGCTATACAATTTCTTGCCTATACTTCTAATAGGCATTAATTATTTCTTTCCTATACAAAATTGCAAGATATTCACCATATGAGATTCCTACAACATATGGCATTTATACATTTGTTGTTTCCAAATAAAACTTGAATATTGTAGGTTTGAAAAATGTGCATATTAGTAATTTAAGTTATTGCACATTTCATATCAAACCCTTTGAAAGGGTCTTAAATTGGCTGCACATTTCATATAAGACCTTAACCAACATTTTCATTTGGATTATTTGTTATCTATAAGTGAATTTTGCTAGTTTGGGGTGAAGTTGAAGTTGTTTCCCATCCATACAGGGTTTGACAACAAGATTGGTAGTTATAATTTAGAGAGTGTGAGGAAGACGATGACAATTTTGCAATAAAGGGAGCCTTCAAGGAGGTTAAAAAGTGTTTTTTGTGGTCTTTGTGGAAAGTGGGATGATCCTAAGACTGATGATTTCTCTTCACTATTATTTTAGTCAAGAGATGAAGAGGAGTATAAACCCTAGGGGAACCACAAATTCAATAATAGTGAACCTTTCCACAAGGTTATGGCAAGGGCTAAAGGATTGGAAAAATGATCTCTTTACGAACAAAATTGTGGGCACCAATAGCCCAAATGGAGGGATCAACAACATATACTCAGTTGAAATGTGGTATTGAAACTCCCTAAAGGCATACCTTCTACTAGTTATAGAGAAGAATATAATGACAATAGATCCTATTGTAATGAGTTTAGCGTAGGAAATTGTAGATGAAGATATTAAGGTTAGAGAAGGGAGGATGTTCCTTGTTAGAAGTGTGGTAAACTAGAACATTAGGCGAATGATTTTAGGGAAGAAAAGAAGAAACTATGTGGATATTGCAGCAATGAAAACCATAATTTGTTTGGTTTCCCAAGAGTTGCATGATACTATGAGAGCAACAAAACCACTGCAAAGAGTGAAGAATTGTCTAGGTTAGATGTGCCAAGAGGGGTTAAGGTTATAATGAGAATTTTCAAAGGAACCCCCCTTGAATACTCATAGATGTCAAAGTAAAAACAAACAATTATTAACATGGAATATGCATTTTAACAAAATATAATCTAATCCCTTGGAAAAATATAAAACATTTAATTAAGGCTATGTATGTCGAGCACTCATAATTTTGAATACTCAGCAAAATCTAATTCCAAAATAAACATGATAACAAAATCAAAGAATTGTATTAAGAATGTATGATAAGAAGTGATAAAGAAACATGAGATAATGAAGGAAAATGTCAAGAACATGTATAAAGACTTGAAATACCTTAAAAATAAAGATTCAATTGGAGAACCTACCAAATTATGTGTAGTCTTTTTTCCTTCTTGCATCAAACTCCTCAACAATTTGAGCTTTTCACAAACTTGCTTCCTTTTCAACTTTTCAATTGCATATAACTATAATAGAATTACTAAAAAATATACAGTTAACCAATGTATAATGTTAAATTATAACAATTCAATCATAATTAACATTGCAACACTACAAATATTGAAACTTGAGTTGATATAATTAAATTTGATGTAAAAAATCTATTATTTCCTCCTTCCTAAGTTGGAAAACTAGAAAAAGGTGGTGGAAAGTTGATGCAAAGGTGGTGGAATGTGTAAAAATTGCATGTTCTCTTCCCAACAACATCAAAAATCTTTTTTTTTGGTCAAATCACGTGTAGAAGTAGGATAATAATAGAGCATGTGGGCCTAGATCATAGGAGTCTTGGCTATTTTACCATTTTTAGAGCAAGACAAAAAACACTCACATTATAGTGCAAGCACATTTTAGCTTTCTCTAAAAATGATCATATTTCAACTTCTCCAAAATGTGCTCATGTTATGAAAAAGTTAAATTTGTAAATTTTTCCTAACTCTTATCATTGTCAATATGGTCTTGGGTTGAGGTACATCAATGAGACCTTTCTTCAACCAATTATGCCATCTTCTAAGTGTTATGTATGTCTCATTTTGTGTGTGATATTAAGTTTCGCCATAATTACCTATACACTCAAGCTTGTACATTAACCCTCAAACCTATATATTAAACCCTTAAACCCTCAACCCTTAAACCCTAATCCCTTAAACCATCAACCATTGAAACCTGATACCTTAAACCATAAACCCTTCACCCTTAAACCATCAACCCTTAAACCCTAATACCTTAACCCTCAACTCTAAACCCTATCCCTAAAGCCTCAACCCTCAACCCTTAAACCTTAAACCCTAAAACCTATTCCTAAACTCTCAACCCTTGACACTATACCTTAAATCATAATCCCTCAACCCTCAACCCTTAAACCCTAATCCCTCAACCCTATACCCTATACATTGGATCCTAAAACCTAATCCCTCTACCCTATACCCTTAACCCTATACCATCAACCCTCAACCCTATACCCTCAACCCTTAAACCCTTAAACCCTCAACCCATTAATTCCCCAACCCTCTAGCCTATACATTAAACCCTCAACCCTCAATTCTCAACCCTCTACCTTATACATTAGACCCTAAAACCTAATCCCTCAACCCTTAACCATAATCCTTCAAACCTATATCCTTAACCCTTAAAACCTTAAACCCTTAAACCATAAACCATAAACCCTCTTCCCTCCACCCTATACATTAAACCATAAAACCTATACCTTAAACCCTTAAACCATTAAGCCCTCAATTCTCAATCCTCTACCGTATACATTAGATCCTAAACCCTAATCCCTCAACCCTAATCCATCTACTATATACTGTCAACCCTATACCCTCAACCCTAAAACCTAATCCCTCCACCCTATATCCTTAAACCTCAAACCCTTAATCCATCAACCCTAGACCCTCAAACCTCAACCATATACCCTTTACCCTATATATTGAACCCTCAACCCTAATCCCTTGAACCTATACCTTAAACCCTTAAACCCTTAAGCCCCTTAAACCATCAACTCTCAACCCTCTACCCTATACTTTGGACCCTCAACCCTAATCCATCAACCCTCTACCTTATACATTGGATCCTCAACCCTATTTCCTCTACCCTATACCCTCAACCCTAAACCCTATACCATCAACCCTCAACCCTAATCCCTCAACTCGATACTGTCAACCTTTAAACCCTTAAATCCTCAACCCCTTAATCCCTCAACCCTTTACCCTATACATTGGACCCTAAAGCCTAATCCCTCAACCCTATACCCTCAACCCTCAACCCTAATACGTCAACCCTATACCCTCAACCCTTAGACCCTTAAACCCTTAAACCTTCAACCCCTTAATCCCTCAACCCTCTACCCTATACATTAAACCCTCAATCCTAAATTCTCAACCATATACCCTATACATTGGACCCTCACCCCTAATCCCTCAAACCTTAAATACTTAAACACTCAATTATCAACCCTTTAACCTATACATTGGACCATAAAACCTAATACCTCAATCCTATTCCCTCAACCCTTAAACCCTTAAACCCTTAAACCCTAAACCATAATCCCTCAACCCTCAATCCATAAACCCTAATCCCTCAACCCTCTATCCTATAAATTTATTCTCAACCCTAATACCTCTACCCTATACCCTTAACCCTATACCCTCAACCCTTAACCATAATCCATCAACCCTATACCCTCAACACTTAAACCCTTCAACCATTAAACCCTCAATCCCTTAATCCCTCAACCCTCTACCCTATACATTAAACCATCAACCCTCAATTCTCAACCATCTACCCTATACATTGGACCCTTAATCCTCAACCATAATCCCTCAACCCCATACCCTCAACCCTATACCCTCAAACCTCAACCCTAATCCCTCAAACCTCAACCCTTAATCCCTCAACCCTTAAAACCTTAATCCCTCAACCCTCTACCCTATACATTGGATCCTCAACCCTAATCCATCTATACCCTATACCCTCAACCCTCAAACCTCAACCCTAATCCCTTAACCATATACCCTCAACCCTTAACCCATTAACCCCTTAATCCCTCAACCCTCTACCCTATACATTAAACCATCAAACCTCAATTCTCAACCCTTTACCCTATATATTGGACCCTAAACCCTAATACCTCAACCCTAAACCCTAAACCCTTAAATGCTTAAAACCTCAACCCTAATCCATCAACCCTCAACCCTTAAACCCTTAAATCTCAACCCTCTAACCTGTTCCCTCAACCCTCAACCCTTAAACCCTGAACCATTAAACCATTAATCCCTCATCCCTCTATCCTATACATTAAAACCTCAACCCTAAATTCTCAACCCTCTACCCTATACATTGTATCCTCAACCCTAATCCATCAACCCTCAACCCTTAAATAATATACCCTCAAAAATCAACCCTTAAACCCTCAAACCTAAATTATCAACCCTCTACCCTATACATTGGAACCTTAACCCTTTCCCTCAACCTTCAACCCTAATACCTAAACCCTTAAAATCTAATAACATCAAACCTTAAACCCTTAATCCATCAACCCTTAAAACCTCAACCCTTAAATCCTTAATCCCTCAGCCCTTAATCCCTTAATCCCTCAACCCTTAAACCCTTAATTGATCAACCCTCTACCCTAATCCCTCAGCCTTAATCCCTCAACCCTTAAACCCTTAATACCTCAACCCTCAACCCTAATCCATCAACCATCAACCCTAATCCCTCAACCCTCAACCCTAATCTCTCAACCCTCAAACCTTAAATCCTCAACCCTTAAAATATTAATCCCTCAACCCTTAAACCCTAAACCCTTCATCCATCAACCCTCTACCCTATACATTAAACCATCAACCCTCAATTCTCAACCCTCTACCTTATACATTTGACCCTCAACCATAATCCCTCAACACTATACCCTCAACCCTCAAACCTAATCCCTCAACCATTAAACCATAATACCCTCAACCATTAAACCCTTAATACCTCAACCTTTAAAACCTCAACCCTTAAACCCTTAATTCCTCAACCTTTAAACCCTCAACCCTTAAACCCTTAATCCCTCAAATCTAATCCCTCAACCCTCAAACCTAATCCATCAACCCTTAAACCATCAACCTTGAAACCCTTAATCCCTCAACCCTTAAACTCTCAACCCTTGAACCCTTAATCCCTCAACCCTCTACCCTATACATTAAACCCTTAACCCTTAATTATCAAACCTCTACCCTATACATTGGACCCTCAACCCTTAATCCCTAAACCCTCAACCCTAATCCCTCTACCCTATAACCTCAACCCTATACCCTCAACCCTCAACTCTAATCCACCAACCCTTAAATCCTTAAAACCTCAACTCCTTAATCCCTCAACCCTCTACCCTATACATTAATCCCTCAACCATAAATTCTCAACCCCCTACCCTATACATTGGACCCTCAACCCTATTCCCTCAACCTTATACCCTCAAACCTCAACCCTAATCCCTCAACCCTTAAACCATTAATCCCTCAACCTTTAAATCCTCAATCCTTGAACCCTTGAACCATTAATACCTCAACCATCTACCCTACTACCTCAATGCTCAACCATAATCCATTAAACCTCAACCCTAATCCCTCTACCATTAAACCTTAATCCCTCAACCCTTAAACCATGAACCCTTAAACTCTTAAACCATTAATCCCTCAAACCTCTACCATATACATTAAACCTTCGACCCTCAACCCTCAATTCTCAAACCTCTACCCTATAAATTAAACCCTCAACACTAATCCCTCAACCCTATACCTTCAACCCTATACCCTCAACCCTCAACCCTCAACCCTCAACCCTCAACCCTAATCTCTAAACCTTCAACCCTATACCCTTAAACTCTTAAACACTTAAACACTTAAACCCTCTACCCTCTACCCTATAAATTAAACCCTCAAACCTAGCCCATTGAACCTATACCTTAAACCCTCAACCCTCAACCCTCTACTCTATATATTATACCCTCAAATCTCTACTATATACATTAAACCCTCAACCCTAATAATTCAACCCTATACCTTAAACCCTTAATCCCTCAACCTATTGGTTTTTTTCCAACAAAACCTTGAAATTCTCTAAAGCATAGCCAAACCTCATGGTTAAGAATCTTCTAGGCTAGTGGCCAACACAATGAGTAAAGGATTCTGATGCCTTTACTCCTACACTTCAGGCTCTATGGGACCTAGGAGTATTTTTCTTAGTGTTTAAATGAGGTATGTCTAGTTGTTAACACATTTATACACAGATTGATTCCTATAAATTGCAAATAAATGCAATTTACTAAAGATTTGGAAAACCTTTGAGAAAATTATTATCTATTTTCTAGTAATCAAGGGTATTTAAAACCCATATTTTATAATTGAAAGATTTATAATTGAATGCTGTTCTCATTTTAAATCCATGGTCATGCATGCAAATAGCTCATTTTCATGCAAGATTATCTAACAAATAGACCAATGCTTCATAAATTGGGATAATTGAGTAAAATATGCAAGAACTAGTGATATATAAGCTATTTAATTCAGAAATTAGTGGGCTATTTCCATAGTGCTTTACAATATGAAAACTCACAATGTCTGAAACATAACTTCTTACCAAATCCTATGCAATTTCTTATGAATCTACAACCATCATCAAGCATTTAATCAACTCTTTTATTTGAGTTGAAGAAAAAACAGAGCCATACATTTAATCGAACAACTGAAGATAAACGAGAAGATCATTGATATTTTCATTTATAACTTGTAAGAAAGATAGATAAGAGAGTATTTATTTCTGAACCAAGAATTTTTTTGATATCTATAGCTTCTATAAAATTAATTTAAGACTATTACATATAGGACTCATACCCAAGACAATCTACTATTCTATTCATTCATATGTCTTATAAAATGCCCTTTTTGAACTTAGCTTTTCACCTAGACACTATTTAGACCTAAAATTCCGACACTTGTAATGAGCCCTAAAATCCATTTTATTGAACAAGGGAGCAACAAGTTTCAGGATCAATTACATTTACATTTAATTTCATTTGAAGATCATTTGCACCAAAATTTGAGACGTTCCCCAATTAGTTACATGTAATCATTATAGAATATGAAAGAGTAAAAGACCAAACTCCTCATCCTTTGAATGAAGACATGCTAGCCCCTCAAAATGAAAAGTTTTTGATTGTAGTAGCATCAAATCACCTTGTCCTTGTTGACCAAAGAAGATTCTCCATTCATAGCCTGAGAAAAAAATTGTATACCACCTGAAGAAAGAATACTTTCCATCAAAGTTAAAAAGTCTGACACTTCTCCAACACACTAGCCTGAAAGATTTCCACATTAGAACTAAAAAAAAACCACAAACATGATGAAAAGGATGGTCCTAATATGGTGGCTATGGTGTCATCAAAAACAAAATGGGGTGAAAAAATCACTTTGAGCCATTAGCATCAGATTATGCTCACCAATGTCTTGTTTGTGATGGAACTAGAGGAACCATCACCACTTCCTCATTTGAGTCTTCATAAGGCACTAGGGAAAGGGGATAATGGCCACAATCTGGATCAGTGTCACCTCCACTATCTAAAGGGATATTAGAAACCTCAATCAAAGAATTATGTCTCCCTAGATAAGCCTTACGATACTTGCACTTTTTCCTTGCCTTCTTTTCATTCTCAACCAGCTCCTTCCCTTTAATCTTGACTAGTTCTTCTAAAACAGTCTGGCTTCTTAGGTGGTAATCACTCCTTACACCATATTTCTTGAATTTCTTGTGTACCCTTCTACCCTTTGGTGTTTTAGGAGCTCCTTGTGTTTCAATTTCATCCTTAGGAGAATTTTCCTTAGATTCAAGAAAACTCGGTCTCCTAGACCTTTAGACTGGCTTAATAGACTGACCTAACTTACTCATTTTTTGAATAACTAGAACAAGAAGATTCAAAAAAGCCTCACCAATTATGCTCTTGGACTTAATTTTCAATATTTGAATGCGAATTCTCAATGAAAAATATGACCATCGATCCTAATTATATAGAGCCATGCAAGCATGCCAACCTTTAATACTCAAGAAAATATTATGTAAGCGAGCTGACGATAGTCTACTTTTGATTTTTAAATCTCAACCGTTGATCACATTTTAAGATAAATCAATGGATAGTTATCATTAGTGTAATTCATCATGATAAAGCTTAATTACATGTTATTAATGCCTTTTCCTAATAAAAAAATCCCCAAGTAGATATACATCCACTCTATATACACATTTAACCACATACTTAACATCAATTAAAACTTATTGTGCCATAGTTACTCACTCATCTATGGGAATTAATATATTTTCATTTCATCATAGTAGGACAATGGGGAGCAATCTTGATTCGATCTCAGAATATCAACCTGTACCTTGCCACCTTCCCACATATACAAATAACTATCATAATTGATAGACAAAATCTTGAACATGTGTTAAAAGAATAATCTCAAAAATGGCACCATTTTTATCATAGTGCCATCTCGTCTAAATTTAGCAACATTCCATCTCCACTAGAGTCCATCAGAGCCTTCAAAATATTCCACGTGGCACTTGGCCACTCACCCATTGAAAAAATGAGACACAAGTGGGCCCTTCACGAGATAGTGGGGAGCGGTCAGGATTGACCCATGTCACCCACCATCAACCATTGATCTCTAATCTCTAGAAACACATACCATCTCCAAAGCCTAGAGAGTCCCATAAAAAGTGATAGATGTCACCTTGTACGCTAGCCTGTGTGATTATCTCTCCTCAATGCACAAGATAGATGGGCGCATGGGGAACAATCTTGATAAGTACACATGTCGCTACATTGGTCATTTGATCCTTACAAAGCTCTACCTGTTGATCCCTCAAAATGAAATAGTCCCACCACTAGACATGACATGTGACCATTGCCTATTAGCCCATGAGTTTAAAATAATATGAAATAAAACAACACGAGCATGCAAGGAGTGGCCAAGATGTAGCCATGTTACCTAATGACAATTGTTGATCTTCTTCAAATGGTGCTACTTATCTTTACCAAGGGGATTGGGCTCAACAATGCATAAGACATGTGGCTAACACCCACCAGCTCATGCAAATAAAATAATAAGGAATAAAAATGCTCAAGTGCACAGGGAATAGTGGCGATCAACCCTTGATGATCTAATGACCAGTGTAAAAACCTAATTCTACACATGCCACAAAAGTTATTTAAAAGAGGGGCTAATACTAGGCTAATGAGAGCTCGATCCTTAGGAATGAAGGCTTAAGACTTAAGTCATTAAGTATGAAAATCAAGCCCAACCATAGGAAAATTTGAATGCTGAAAAGGAACTCGGTGACCAAAAAACCTAGACCTAAGGGGCTGGTAAAAGAAATGATTTTAATGGCATAAGAGGAAACTTGAATGACTAGATACTTGGAAAAACAAGTCAATACAAATTTAGAATGGCCAAGGGTTTTTTTAGGCTCGAAGGTTAAATTTGAAAGGTTTTAGCAACAAGAACCCTAAAACAATGATAAGGACCATAACCCTAATCCAAAAACGAGAGTCCAAGCCAAGTATTTGCAAAATTTAAAATGGAACCAAGAGAATTTTTTGAGGGATTCCATCAGTGGCTCTTGTTGGGGACACATGGCTCTCGTAGGCATGGTGAGATCCTAGAATCATGGGTGAAGCAAACCAAGCACAAAAAACAAAACCAGGACAACCGACATATATAATTGTTTTACATAGGTCGTAAGGACCTAAATTGAGAGATACAATCTTCACTTGTTTGAAGCTTTCCCTTGAGGTGCAAGTTATCAATATGCACCTTTCATTTTTAACCAAGCTTCAAATTTACTTGGTGGCACTAGGCCACTAAATCTAGGGCTGATTCTTGGCCCTATCAAAGACCAATCTATTGAAAGAACTGATTTCCCTCCATCCACTTTTACCTCTGCTATACCATTGCAACAAGTATAACCCTACTCTTACAAGTAGAAAAATGTGGTTACCCTTGAAATCTTCTTGTTATAGACATAGCCACTAGCATCTTTCACAACTTTTTTGAGAATATTATTGCTAATGTAATCTTTGTCATTTTGTATTGTATAATTAGACATAAACTAAAAATTTTCATCATCACATTACCCATATTTATATTGAAAATAACATCCCTTGCTCTGCATCTTATTGTCGTGTTCCATCAAAATACCTCCTAGTTGAACTAGGAACTAAAAGTGTTTATACTCTTCCAAGTAGCTAGCATCTTGATATTCATCCTTACCTACAACATCTATATTAAATGTAAAACATTCATAGGCATTTCCCTCTAGGAGCTCATCAATATGTTTCTTTGTTTGCTCAAGACCATATCCTAACCCTTTATTAGATGTACCATCAAAGTTCTCAACAAAAAGTGGATTGTCTCTACACCAATAAGGATCATCATTTCTCATTTCTAGTGAAGATGGAGGCTCATCAAACAAAGGGTTTTCCATTAAATTCATTGCTATTATAAAAGCCTTAACTTGATTAACATGAAGATCTAAATCTTCCATATCATCATTGTATTCAAAATCATCATAATCACTAGAAGAGCATACAGATAGATTTTCAACTTCATTCACATCCTCTATAGTTAACATTTCTAATTCACTCTGAAAACTCTTCATAGGAAGAAATTTGTTCCTCCTTAAGCAAACATGTGTTCCCATCATTATCAACACATACCTTATTTGTAGCAAAATATTCCATCTCTTCTTCATGAGGATAATCATGATAAACAAAGGAATGATCATACTTAATTCCATCATTATTATTATAGCAAGGGGACTCATCAACATTGAAACTATGTTCAAAATCTTTAAATTGGTTGCATAGTGTCATATCTTCCATAGGAGTACAGGTATTGGAAACTTCAAAAGAATTGAAACCACAAATTTCATTTGCTTCATCGAGGTATTCATTTTAAACCATTTCTCTACTTTCTTGTTCTTCATCTGATATCTCATTTCTTAACTCAAGTAGAGAAGCAAAATCATTGTTATCATAGGTTGAAAACATGATAGTTTCTTGATGATCATCTCTAATATTTTCAAAAAGAGAAAAGTATTCACACACTTCGTCAAGCTCAACAAGTTTCAACTCCTTTGGTAGAGCAGTCAAACCTAGTTCCTAAGATTCATAAAACAAATCAATTCATACTAAAATTCTAGGTTTGTGGCATTTAGGAATTGTAGACAAAGTATCCATAAATCTTGTATAGAGATCATATGATGATTCTTTTTCATATCTTCTTATGCAAGAGAGGGATTGAACAGAGACTAGAGGATCAAAAATACATACAGATGTAGCCTTCAACTAATATGAAGCTCCTTTAAAGATGACTTTGAAATAGGGAACCAAATTTTTCATGACTTTCAAATATGGTTTTCATATATAGATGTAGCCTTCTTGAAAACCAAAATATGGAGAATACCTAGATATGTTGTAGCTGTTGCTGTAGATTTTTTCTTCCTGATTGGAAATATTATAGATTTGAAACTTTCTTCACATCTTTAGTAGGTTCTTTAGACAGAGTCACCACCTCTCTTCATAGATGACTGAACTTCAAGTAATATGAAGCTCCTTTAAAGATGAGTTTCATTTTGGGTCTTCTCCAATAGCAGAGTCACACATAAACTCTTTGAAATTGCTGCAATGAAATCACTTCCAGGTCTAAAAACTTCTCAATATTTGAACCAAAAGTTCAAATTCACCAAATTCTTGACTCTAGATGATATCTTATCAAAATTTTCTCAAGTCTTCCCTAGTAGAGTCGCCATTTTTGTTAGTGATTTTTCCAGTAAAACCATGAAATTCTCTAAAGGGTAGCCAATCCTCATGGTTAAGAATCTTCAAGGCTAGTGACCAACACAATGAGTAAAGGATTATGAGGTCTTTACTCCACTTTAGGCTATGTGGGACCTAGGGTGTTCCTTATTGTGTTTAAATGAGGTATGTCTAGTTGGTAACACATTTATAGATAGATTGATTCCTATAAATTGCAAATAAATGCAATTTGTTCAAGATTTGGTAGACCTTTGAGAAAATGATTATCTATTTGCTAGGAATTAGGGGTATTTCAAACCCATATTTCATAATTGAAAGATTTATAATTGAATGTTGTTCTCATTTTAAATCCAGGGTTAGGCATGCCGATGGCTCATTTTCATGCAAGATTATCTAACAAATAGACTAGTGCTTCATCAATTGGGACAATTGAGTCAAAAATGCTAGAACCAGTGATATATAAGCTATTTAATTCAGAAATTAGTGGGCTATTTCCATAGTTCTTTTCATAAGAAAACTCACAATTCTTGAAACATAACTTCTTACCAAATCATATACAATTTCTTACAAATCTACAACCATCTTCAAGAATTTAATCAACTCTTTGAGTTAAATAAAAATTAGAGCCATACATTCAATCAAACAACTGAAGATAAATGAGAACACCATTGATATTTTCATTTATAACTTGTTAGAAAGATACATAGGAGAGTATTTGTTTCTAAACCAAAAATTGTTTCGATAGCTGTAGCTTCTATAAAACTTATTTAAGACTATTACATATAGGAATCATACCCAAGACAATCTATTATTCTATTCATTCATATGTCCTATAAAATGACCTTTTTGAACTTATCTTTTCACCTAGACCCTATTTAGATTTAAAATTCCAACACTTGTAATGAGCCCTGAAATCCCTTTTATAGAACAAGGGAGCAACAAGCATCAGGCTCAATTACATTTACATTTTATTTCATTTGAAGATCATTTGCACCAAAATTTGAGACATTCCCCAGTTAGTTACATGTAATCATTGTAGAATATGGAAGAGTAAAAGACCAAACTCCTTATCCTTTGAATGAAGATAGTCTAGCCCCTCGAAAGGAAAAGTTTGTTATTGCACTAGCATTTAATCACCTTGTCCTTGTTGACCAAAGAAGATTATCCATTCATAGCCTAAGCAAAATTTTGTATACCACCTGGAGAAAGCATACCTTCCATCAAAGTTAAGAAGTCTAACACTTCTCCAACACACTAGCTCAAAATATTTCCACATTAGCACTAAAAAAAAATGCCACAAACATGCTAAAAAGGACAATCCTGATATGGTGGCTATGGTGTCATCAAAAAAAAAATTGGGGTGAAAAAATCACTCTAAGCCATTAGCATCAGAGTATGCTCACCAATGTCTTGTTTGTGATGGAACTAGAGGAACTATCACCACTTCCTCATTAGAGTCTTCAAAAGGCACCAAGGAAAGGGGATAATGGCCACAGTCCAGATCAGTGTCACCTCCACTATCTAAAGGTCTATCATAAGCCTCAATGGGAGAATTGTGTCTCTCCAGATAAGCCTTATGATACTTTCTCTTTTTTCTTTCCTTCTTTTCATACTCAACCATCTCCTTCCCCTTAAGCTTGACCAGTTCTTCTAAAATGGTCTAGATTCTCAGGTGGTAATCACTCCTTACACAACATTTCTTGAATTTCCTACATGCCCTTCTACCCTTTCATGTTTCAAGAGATCCATGTGTTTCAATTTAATCCTCAGGAGCATTTTCCTTAGATTCAAACAAAATTAGTCTCCTATACCTTTGGACTACCTTAACAAACTCACCTAACTTACTCATTTCCTCAATAACCAAAACAAGAAGATTTAGAAAACCCTCACCAATTATGATCTTGGACTTAACTTAATTTTCAATATTTGAATGAAAATTATAAATGAAAAAAATATGGCCATCGGTCCTCATTATATTAATCCATGCAAGCATGCCAACCATTAATACTCATGAAAATATTATGCAGGCGAGCTGACAACAATTTGCTTTGATTTTTAAATCTCAACCGTTGATCGTATTTTAAGATAAATCAACAGATAGTTATCATCAGTGTAATTAATCATGAAAAAGCTTAATTGCATGTTATTAATTCCTTTTCCTAATAAAAAAACCCCAAGTAGATATAAATCCACTATGTATACACATTCAACCACATAGCATCAATTAAAACCTATCGTGCCATAATTACCCACTCACCTATGGGAATTAATATACTTTCATTTCATCACAACAGGACAATGGGGAGTGATCCTGAGTCAATCTCAAAATATCAGCCTGTACCCTGCCTTGCTTTATTTTCACCTTCCGACATATACCAATAACTATCAAAATTGATGACTGAAATCCTAAACACGTGCCCAAAGAATAATATAAAAAATGGCACCGCTTTTATCACAGTTTCATCTTGGCTAAATTTAACAACATTCCATCTCCATTAGATTCCATTAGATCCTTCAAAATATTCCATGTGGCACTTTCCCGCTCACCCGTTGAAAACACGAGACACAAGTGGTCCCTTCACGGGATGGCGGGGAGCGGTCAGGATTGACTCATGTCACTTGGCATCAATTGTTGATCTCTATTCTCCAGAAACACATGCCATCTACAAATCCTAGTAGGTCCCATAAAAAGTGACAAATGTCACCTTGCCCACTAGCCCATGTGATTATCTCTCCTCAATGCACAAGACGAACAGGTGCGCACGGAACGGTCCTGATGAGTACACATGTTGCTACATTGGTAATTTGATCCTTACAAAGCTCTACTTGTTGATCCCTCAGAATGAAATGGTCCCACCACCAGAAATGACATGTGGCCATCGCCCGCTAGCCTATGAGTTTAAAATAATATGAAATAAAACAACATGGGCATGTAGGGAGTGGCCAAGATGTAGCCACATTACCTAATGACAACCATTGATCTTCTTCAATTGGCGCTAGCTATCTTTACTAAGGGAACCGGGCCTACCAATGCATAAGACACATGGCTAATGCCTGCCAACCCATACGAATATAATAATAAGGAATAAAAATGCTCGAGCGTACAGGGAAAGATGGTGATCAACCCTCATTGATCTAACAACCAATGTAAAAACCTAATTTTACACATGCCAAAAAAATTATCTAAAAGAGGGGCCACTATTAGGCCAACATGAGCTTGACCCTTAGGAACAAAGGCTTAAGAACTAAGTTGTTAAGTGTGAAATTCAAACCCAACCATAGGAAAATTTAAACGCTAAAAAGGAACTTGGTGACCCACAAACATAGAACCAAGGGGTTGGTGAAAACAATGATTTTAATGGCATAAGAGGCAACTTGAATGACCAGATACTGGGAGCTACAAGTCAATAAAAATTTATAATGGCTTTGACTGGTTTTTTAGGATCGAAGGTTAAATTTGAAAGGTTTTAGCAACAAGAACCCTAAAAGAATGATGAGGAACATAACCTTAAGCCAAAACAAGAGTCCAAGCCAAGTATGTGCAAAATTTAAAATGGAACCAAGAGAATTTTTTTAGGGGTTTCACTCAATCCTAATCCCTCAACTCGATACCTTAAGTCATCAACCATAATCCCTCAACCCTATATGTTAAAACCTTCAACCCTCAACCCTAAACCTTAATCCTTCAACCCTCAACCCTTAAACCCTCAACCCTCAACCCCTCTACCATATACATTAAATCCTCAACCCTAATATATCAAACCTATAATGTAAACTCTAATCTCTTAATCCTTGAGCCTTAAACCCTAATCCCTTAAAACCTCAACCCTTAAACCCTAAAACCTTGACCCTTAAACCCTAAATCCTTAAATCCTCAACTCTTAAACCTAATCCCTTAACCCTTAACTCTAAAACCTATCCCTAAAGCCTCAAACCTTAAACCCTAAGCCCTATCCATAAACCCTCAAACCTCAAAACTATACCTTAAACTCTAATCCCTCAACCCTTCAACCCTAATCCCCCAACCTTTAAACCCTAATCCCTCAACCCTAATCCCCCAACCTTTAAACCCTAATCCATTTGTTGTATCAAATGGAAGGCCTCACAAATACCTATTTTCTCTATGTTATTGCAACAATTATATGATACAATAATGTGTCCAAATTGTGTATAACACCACATAATTGATTGAAAATTTGAGCTACATTTCTTGGTATTCAAACTTATGGACAAATCAATTATGAAAAATACCCATGTAAAATGACTTGGAAATTGCATTGCACAACAGTTTTAAAATCCTCAAATCTGCTATAGAATAGACTCAAAGGAAATGATTCTTGTAACAATTTGATACTAGACCAACATTGCAGTGGCTCTTTCGACAATGTAACTTAATCAATAGATATTCTTGCCATTGAAACAAGAAAAAAAATGACAACTAACAATTTCTTATAAGGAGCTTCAAACAAATGGCAAAAAAAGAATATCATGCAACATATTGGTTCAGGACAACCAGTCTATGTAACAATTGTAAGAGGTATTAGGATAATAATTAAGAATCAGATGTATGTCATTATTCACTATTTTCCTAATATTTCTTTTACAATTTACCTATATCTCTATAATATTTACTCCTGTCAAAGTATACTTCCAAAATATGCAAGGAAATATGTTGATTCAGTTGCATTTCTAGAAGAGCTATTGTGGCATTATGAATATGTTAAACATACTCTAAAATTAAATACTTTGTTCTTAACAACATTTGAATGCTACACCATTGAATGCTATGGTTTTATTGTAGTGATTTTCTCACAATGTAGAAAATACCTAGTCTACATAAATGCAAATAAACATACTATACAGATCTAAATTAATCATTTATGTAAAATACCCATGTAAAATGACTTATAGATTTTGCAACACAACAGTTTTAAAACCCTCGAATTTGGTAAAAAAATGGAGCTGAAGGAAATAATTTTAACAATAGTCTACTATCAAAGCAACACCTATAGTGTCCCTCCAGTTTCAACACTCTGTTTAGTTTGATTATGCTTGATAGATGCTTTAGTTTATTATGATACTATGTTGTTTCTTTTCATTTATGACTTGTATATTATGTTGTATTGTACTTCATGGATGATACTTTTGACATCCTGATCATCTAGTTCTGTTTGTGTGATGCTATTGAGATGGACACATATGTGATATGGTTTATTAGCTTATGAGTTTTCATGTGGTTATCATGTTGAAATGATTTCTTATGATTTATCTTGCTTGTTAGTGTTGGTGAAGAAGACAGTGTAGCATTACTCATTCGTGAGTACCTTGCAATGCTGCAATTCTTCTTCACGGTGTGTTTTTTGATATAAGTATATATGTTTTAACATTGATGTTTCCTACAGTTACAAGTACCAGGTAACGGCTCCACCTACTTGACAGGTCTGAGCGTACCCTAACTCAATAAAATTATGTTGATTTGGAGGTATTCATAGGTTCTTTTTGAACCATCATTCTATAATGAACGAGTACCTATTTGTTACCCCTCTTTGTTGTCCAGTTTGTTCTATTGTGTCATATTTTTCTGTATTGTTTTATTTTTGGGAATTAATATTTAAGTTTAATGAATATCTATTAATGTATTTATAAATGTTTATGGTTATGTTTGTGATTTAATTTATTAATTTAAATTAAATAAGTTATTGATTTTTAAAAGTGAGTTATTTTCTTTGCAAATATATTTAATTAAATATATATTGTTGATTTATTTGTGCAAACTTGAATTATGAGGAAATAGATATTTTAAAGAAAAGATAATTTCAATATGATATGAATCTTTGATTTGAAGTTGAAAATCTAATTTGATATTAAAAGGGTAAGTTGAACTGATTGATTAATCTTGAATGCACACTAGTCTATCAATTAAGTTTTATGATTGAGAGTTAATTGCATGCATTAAAAATTTTGAGGTGTTGCAATTTTTGATTCATGGGAAGAATCTGGAAGAACTTTCACAGCAGAAGTTTTTAGAAAATTTTGCACGATAATTGTTTCAAAAAAACTTTTATCTTAAGATTTTGTTTACAAGCATAATTTGAGTTGGATTGGTTTTAATTTCATCATCGAAGTCTGGTGAATTGATAGCAGAATTGATAGAAGTTTCAGAGATTCATTTCCAACCAATCATCAATCTTTAAACAGGTTTTCTTCTTTAGTTTTAATTCTTGTGCTAAATTTTTCAGAATTTAATGTTGAATTTTATTGTTCAATAAAGAAATTGTTTTGTTGAACCTGCACAAACAAAAAAGAAATAACATTAGAAGAGTATTTGAATATTAAAATAGGAAAGAATAAATATATTCTATAAATATATTATTCTAGATCTGAAATTGTCTTTAATTTGGTTGTAAGATGATTGTATTAGCATGAATTCAAAATTTTAAGAAAAGATTGAAGATTTGATTTTATTTTCAAAAGTAGATTTAAACAAACTCCTGATCTGGACATTTAAATGGCTGTAGTTTAAATTCAGGCATCATGGTATTCATGGTATATTGTGTTGAGAATTACAACTTTCTGAATTTAGAAGGGTATTTATTTGTCATTGAAATTACCTATAGCCAATTCTTTATACATTCTTAAACTGTATATTACAAAACTTATTATTATGTAAGGCACACTCAGGAATATAGGAAGATAATTTTATTAAATTTCTAGATTCTTACCATTCTTAGGAACCTTTGTATTTAACATTACTTAGTACGTATCTTGTATTCAGGTATTTTCATTAACTGACACCTATAGATTAATATCATTCAACTTTAATATAATTTGTCCATTAGAACTATGCACAACCTCCTTAAAATCTCTATATCCTGGCTTTGATGTCGATTTTCTTGTTTTGGTGAATTTTTTTTTGTTTTTATACAATAGATTTTCCTGCCATAGTTTGCGCTCAACCTCCTTCTAATGATACTTGTGTAATCTTGATTAGAAGATTTAATTTGAATCTTTTTCTGTAGCTAGTGATTAGAAATGTTATTTGGTGTAATATACCCGTATAGTTGAAACGACTTCTCTTCATTAGTCTTTTATCTTTTAGAACATTTGGAGAAACTCCATTAAGGTGTTGTACTCTTTTATTTTTTTCACATGCGTTCAGTTTTGTAATGTCTGCATCTGTGTATATTTGACAACCTGCATGCCCTCTTTCTCCATCTACTAAGTCACTGGTTATAGCTCTTAAACCTCAAAATTTATTTTATCCTCTTCACCAGTGCGGCTATCTAGTAATGGCAAAAAAGATAATAGCCATTTAGAATTATACTTACTTGGATATCCCTGTTTATCTTTACCTTATAAAATATCTTTCTTGTGAAATAAGCATTGTTTTATCTCTAACAATATCTAATTTCTAGATTATTACACTGTTATAAGAACATTCGATTTTGCAAGCAATCGGGATAAATTTCAAACATTAAACACAAATTATAATAAAATATTTAGTATGGCGTGGGAGTTGTATAGTTAAAGTGCAGTAATTTGAAGACTTCTAGTTATTCTTAATAAATACCTATGATTAATTCAAGTTGACATAAGTGCATGGTGCATGGCATCTTGTCTACTTCTTAAAGTTGTGTTATTTATTTGAAAACTACTACAAGATCCTTAGTGTGACTTACCTTTGCATGTAATATCAGTGGCAGTATCCTTGATAGGAAGTCATATTTATATAACTATCAGTTGTTAGATATATATAAAGTGCAAGTATTAGATAAATGTGACTCTATGAATAAGAAAAGAAGTGATAGGAAGGACTATAAGTTTATGATTTGTAATGTTTTTCCTTCTTATTTAAAATTTGAATAATACAAAATATTCTTCATTCACCATTACATATATATACTATATTAATAGTGAATTGTATAACTCTTAAATGATTGATTTATAGATGTAATAAATGCTTTTTCTTTGAAATGATTAGTGATATAATAATATCAATAGATTGTTTTTTGTTATGAAATTTTAATTCATGAAGATTGGAAATTTGTAATTATTGGATAGGTATATATAATGATGATGATGTTTATTTTCATTTCATCAAAAGCTTGGGAAGTGAAAATTTGTATTGTTAAGTTTATTACACTTTAATTATGTTACTCAATTGTAATAATTTTTACTTGGGGAATAGCTTTGCAAATTTTTTCATTGTCTATAGAAGCATCTTAGAGATTATGGTCAATCTCTAGTGAAAGATATAAACATTTGTGGTTTTGATTTTTATGCTTGGTAGCTACCCCTAGACTTTTGATGTTGAGTCATGTTATAGAAAAAGTGGCTTGCAGTAGGGGCCGAAACCCTAAATGGTTGTCAAGGTAACCTATCGTAGGTTTAATAATTCAGTGAAAACCTAGCTAATATATTAGGGGTTGGGTAGAACTAAACATTAACTCAGATAAAAATTTTCCTCACCTACTTTCTTAATGCTCGTTAAGATTGAGAAAAGGCTGAGAAGGCCTGGAATGGCTAGTCACCTATCTTGTCTTCTTGAAAGATGGAACAACTCCACACTAGTTTGCTGAGGGGCCAGGAATCGGTAGATATTGCCAGGGTAACTCTTGGAGAGGGCTGGTAGTTTAGGAAGATTCACCAGGGTAACCTATCACGATAGTGTGATGACACTCTTTGTCTATTATATGATTATGATCCTCGTGTTAAGTTATCTTTTGTAGTGTTTTGTCACTGGGAGTTTATTTGTTATGAATTGACATTGTTATGTTGTAATGTGTATGTAAGCCATGTGAATGTAATGTTCTATATTCTTGTTTTTGGACCTTTCATTATCTCCTAGCACGAAGGGAGTGGACCTTCGGGTTTCATGTGGTTGGGAGGAAACCATGCTATACCTTCCTTGTACTTTCATGCAGTTGATGCTATACTTGCAGTTGGATTCCAATTACTTCATTGTTCATAATAGTGGATACAGAACATGTTCATGGATATAGATGTCAGCTATGATGTGACCATTATTTTCTTTGTATATTTACCTCTTGTATAAGAGCATTCCCATTGTATCTGCATTTTGATGTATTGAGATTCATTAAGATCTCACATGATGTAATCTGGACATAAAGATATTCGATTGTATAAAGTTTTGAAGACTAGATCATTCATGACTTTAAATTTGTACTTATGTTTTATGATATAATGTGTTGAATTTATTTATTATGCTTATGTAACATCATCTTGGAATCCTTATGGCAGTTGTGTAGTTAAATCTCTTCTTAAAAAAAAAATTGTTTGGTTAATTTTTTCTTTACACTTTTTTTTAATGGAAACCAAGGCGGGGTGTTAGAGATTGGTATTAGAGCCAGGTTCTAACACTGGGTGCTCTAGTTTTATGAGCCCATTAGGTTGTCTTACATGTTAGATTTGGTTGATGTGTTTTTCCTAATTTTTTTTGTCTTATAATAAGACTTGTCTTGGATTTTGTGTAGGATCATGCCTAGGCGTCGTGGTAGAGGTCATGGTCAAGGCCGAGGTGGTGGCTGTGGGCCAAACCGCTAGGTTAATCCCCCTCAAAGCCCTCATCAGAGCAAGCAGGCAGAACAATTGGGTCCATAGTTGGATCAGGAAAATGAGGAATAGATTCCAGAACAACCAGTGGTTGAGGGAGCATATTTACACCCTCTACTGGAAGAGGTACTCCTTGCTCGACTTGGACCTAGACAAGAAGTGGAGTAGGAGGTGATTAGGGAATGTGATAGATCTCTGAGGAGAGTTGATGATACTGTGCAATAAGATGCCATTATTGCTGGTCATATACAAGATTTGTTGAGGGCACACCCTCCTACATTTGATGGCTCTGTGGTGGTTTAGAAGTAGAAAATTGGTTGATTGATTTGGGATGATTCTTTGCGATGCATCCTTATAGTAGCAACACTCAAGCTCGTTGCACCATAATGCATCTTAGAGGCTTTGCCTCTACATGGTGGCATTTGGAGGAGCAGAAGCTCCATATGGAGATTGGAGCAGTCTTGTGGGATATGTTCTTGGAAAGATTCAGAGCACATTTCTTGTTTGAGCATTGGAGGTAGCGATGTGCAGATGAGTTTCATGATTTACGATAGATGGCTTTTTCCGTGGAGCAGTTTGAGCACAGGTTTTATGAGCTTAAACAATATGCAGGGATTGTGGACGATGAGGCGATGTTGGTGCAACATTTCATTAGGGGCTTGAATGCCTGTATTAGTAGTGGAGTCAGAGTCTTTTAGCCAAAGACTATGGAGGTTGTTGTGGAGAAGGCACGTATTGTGGAAGAGAATCTTGCTATGGCATTGGGTGGACACACAAGAGTTTAGATTGTTAGTGCTCCTATTTTAGGTTTTGGTCAACGAGGTGGTTAGTTACAGATAGGTGGTTCCTCTAGGAATCAACAGGAACCCACTAAGGGTGGACAACAACAACAACATAATCAACAAAAGAATAAGAATTCACAGCTTCAGGAGGGTAATAGTTCACAATCTGGAAGGAATCATAATTAGTGGCACAATAAGCGCAATCGACAGGATCAACCAACTCAAAGTGCACAGTCTACAGTGAGTAGAGGTAGATTTCAACAATCCAATGCACCTTCGGGTGGTAGAGGATTTGGCAAAGGTATTGGTTGTTTCTCATGTGGCTAGGAGGGACATATTGCTAGGCAGTGCCCTATGCAAGGTACTTCAAGATTTGGACAATGACCAGCAGCTTTAGAGTTGACAGCTGGTGATGTAGGCTGTTCACATACAGTTTTCGCTGTGGTAAATAACCACCAAGCAGATCATTAGAACACTATGGTTGAGTCTTCAAGTCAGTTATAGGGTACCAATGTTACTATTCTCTTTGATTCTAGAGCTACTGATTCATTTATTTCACCTACTATTGTTGAGCAATGTGGACTTGTGGTTGTAAAGCAAGGTGATAGGTGGCAGGTGGAATTTTCTTCTGGGGAAAAGGTGGCAATAGAATCCCTTGTTCGCAATTGTGGACTTAGGATTGGACCATTATCTACTTCAATGGATCTTCGAGTCACACCTTTAGGTTCGTATGATATTATTTTGGGAATGGATTGGTTAGAATCTCATCATGTAGTGATTGATTTTCGACAGAAGACAGTACGTTGTATTGATGATGTTGGTACAAAGGTTGAAATATTTGGTGTACAAAAACCCATCTCTTTGCGGATAATTTCTGCTATGTAGTTGAAGAGATTCCTTCGTCAGGGATGTCAGCTATTTGCAACAATAGTTAGTGACTTGTATTTAGGGGAGAGTCAAGAGATATCACTTGATGATCACCCAATTCTCAGGGAATTCGTAGATGTTTTTCCTAGTGATATTCCTGGTATGCCATCGAAGCGTGACATAGATTTTAGAGTTGACCTAATTCCCGGAGCTGATCCCATCTCTTGAGCTCCATACAGAATGAATACACAGGAACTAGAAGAGCTTCATATTCAGTTGGAGGAACTCTTGGCAAAGGGTTTTATTCATCCGAGTGTTTCCCCTTGGGGGGCACCTATCATCTTCATGAAGAAGAAGGATAGATCTCTCAGATTGTGCATTGATTATCATCAATTGAATAAAGTGACGATTAAGAATCGATATCCTTTACCCAGAATTGATGATCTTTTTGATCAAATCAAGGGAGAAAATTTGTTCTCTAAGATTGATTTGAAATCAAGTTACCATTAGTTGCATATTGTAGAAGCTGATATTCATAAAATGACATTTTGAACTCGATACAGACACTACGAGTTCATAGTAGTACCGTTTGGGTTAACGAATGCACCATCAGTTTTCATGAGTTTGATGAATGGTGTATTTCACACCTATTTGGATTGTTTTGTTCTCATGTTTCTCAATGATATTTTGATCTATTCGAGAAATATGCAGGAGCACAAAGAGCATTTGAATAGGTACTGCAGTGTTTGAGGGACGATCAATTGTATGCAAACTTGAAGAAATGTGAATTCTTCCATACTAAGGTGAAATACCTTGGTCATGTGATTTCTGGAAAGGGTATAGTTGTGGATCCTGCAAAGATTTAAGTTGTCATTGACTAGCCCGTGCCTACTAGTGTTGCAGAGGTTCATAGTTTCATGGGTCTTGCTAGATACTACAGACGATTTGTTCAGTGGTTTTCTAGGATTGGACACCCCATTACATCTCTTCAGAGGAAATGGAAGAAATTCATTTGGACAGATCAATGTCCGTTGGATTTTCAGATACTTAAGGATAAGCTGACCAGTGCACCTATTTTAGCAGTTCCTGATCCTACTAAGGATTTTGTTGTTTGCACTGATGCGTCTTTGGAGGGTTTGGGAGCTATGCTAATGCAAGATGGATGTGTGATTGCTTATGAGTCTTGCAAACTCAAATATCACGAACATAACTATCCCACTCATGATTTAGAGCTTGTTGCAGTTGTTCATGCTCTAGTTCGCTTGAGACATTTCTTGTTGGGGCATCATTTTGAACTTCATTGTGATCACCGTAGTCTACAATACATATTCACACAGCCTCATTTGAATGCTAGGAAAAGATGGTGGATGGAGTTCTTATGTGAATATGATTTTGAGGTGAGATATGTTTAGGGAAAGGAGAATGTAGTGGTAGACGCTCTAAGTCAGTGAAGACATGAGATTTTAGCTGTGGCACTTGGTGTTGAGTTGAGGAGCTAGATTTTGGTAGCACTTCCTACTGATAGATTATATCAGGAAGTGAAGATGGTGATTGATTCAGGCAGAACCTTGGAGGGAATATTTTTAGGATATACATTTGAGTTAGATGGCTTGTTGCGACATCTGGGTTGTATCTATGTACCACCTACTAAGGATCTTCACACTCTAATTTTGAAAGAGGCACATCGAGCACCATATTCAGCTCATCTTGGTGCTAAGAAGATGTATGTGGATCTTCGACAGTTGTACTTTTGGCCTGGTATGAAGTGTGACATTGCTGATTTTGTTTCAAGATGTCTTGAGTACCAGAGAGTTAAGGTTGAGCATCAACATCCCGCTGGTTTATTACAGCCACATCTAATTCCTAAATGGAAATGGGATATTATATCAGTTGATTTTATTGTTGGGATTACCTATGTCATCGTGTCGACATGATGCCATCATGGTTACTGTTGAAAGATTGACAAAGGTAGCACATTTTTCTCTAGTTTGATCATCTTACAATGCCTCCTCTATGGCCAGAATATTCATGGAGGATATTGTTCGGTTGCATGGGATTCCTCATAGAATCATTTTAGATACGGATCCTATATTTACATCAGCCTTATGGACATCATTACAACATGCTTTAGGTACATAGTTGAACTTTAGTTCAACCTATCATCCTGAGACTGATGGTTAGACAGAGAGAGTTAATTAGATTCTTGAAGATATGTTCAGAATGTATGTGATGGATCAACAATCACATTGGGAGGATTATTTATAATTAGTGGAATTCGCCTACAATAATGGGTATCAAAGTTCCATAGGTATGCCTCCTTTTCAGGCACTGTATGATCGTCCTTGTCGTACCCCATTAAGTTGGGATCGACTTGAGGATAGGGTTCTACTCGGTCCTAAGATGCTTCATGATATGGAGCAACAAGTTGATCACATTAGAGAGCATTTGGTAGTGGCACAAGACAAATAGAAGAAGTATGCTGATGCGCATAGAGTGGATCGACAGTTTTCAGTTGGCGATAGGGTTTTCTTTGAGTTCGACTGTGCAAGAGTCCAATTTGTTATGGAAAAAGGCTCTAAGCTTGTGCCTTGATTTGTTGGTCCATTTGATATTCTTGAGAGGATTGGTCCCATGGCCTATCGACTTGCTTTACCACCCAGTTTATCACGCATTCATGATGTCTTTCATGTATTAGTTCTTAGACCTTATCATCCTAAAATTTCACATGTACTCGATTGGAATTCATTACAAGTAGAGGACGAGCAACTGGATTTGGAGCTCATGGGCATTACAACACCACAATGGCTCTTTCCACAATACAACATAATCAAAGTATACTTTCCCACACTGGGATGTTGAATATTGCATTCACTTCATCCACTACCCTCGTACAACAATGATAGGATGCATTAACCCTCGCATGAGCAAACACTTACCATTCAACTTTTGTAATGCCCTGTCTTGTAACCTAAAGAATGTTGCATAGTCTATGATAGTGTAATAATTTTTTTTTAAAATTGTAATCATTTACTTAACTTATTCCAAACATTCCCTAAGTAACACGATGACACACTACTTGAAAATCCCATAGATGACAATAGTATTTAACATAGCATGTATTTAAATTCACATAAACTTAAAAGCATACGTTGAATAACATATAAATTACATCATTAAAGATATAAAGAGAAAATATGATTCTTTCTTACATTTCATTTGAAACAACATTACAATACTCATTTTCCAAATGAGGTAGGTTGTAAAGAATTACAATTACATATTACAAATGTTCACCTCGTTAACAATTGAGAAGTGATACAATTAAGGAAGTACATATATCCACATACGAGCTCTCCATCCAAGAAATACTCGTTACCACAAACAAGAATTGGGGACCCAATGGAGTAAGGTGCATGTTCCACCCAACCATGTGGGACCTATAGGTTCACCCCCCATGCTAGGAGATAGTAAAAAGGTTCCCTAGACATAACCTTCAAACCCTAGACACAAGTAAGACCATATACAAAACTTATACAAGTACAAACTTAACTTATTGGTTACATTGCTTCAAGAATTAAAATAATCAAATATGCTAAGCTCACAAGGATACTGTTATTTTAGGTGGAGTGTCATCACAATGTTGCATAGGTTACCTTGGTGTTTCTTTCTGGGTTTCGGCCCCCAACTTGGGTTACCCTGGTAACCTCTTATGAAACCCAGCCCCACATGCAATCTATTGCGGTATCAAACATCTTTTAACATAACAAGATATTGATTTTCCATTCTAGGCCTTCTCGACTCATTCCCAAGACTAAACTAGCTCTTGAGTCCATGAGTGAGGCTTATTAATGTAATTAAAGGTTTTAAACTAACTAATATGTTGTTTTAGTTTTCACTGACTTACTAACTCTACATGAGTTACCCTGACACCACTTTGTGTGTCGGCCCTCACACAGAGCCACTCCCCTAAAAATAACACAAGGAATCTAAGTTCACTAACTAAGGTAAACAAAGTGCACATAAATCAGAATCTAATACCATACATAGCACAATGGACAACACATCCTATTCATAGAACCAGGTGTCTAAAGACCATACAAACCCATGTGCACTACCCTAGTCAACTCAAAGGATTGTATTTAAACAAATAACAACTCCCACATTAAACAAACTTATCTAGAAGACTTGTTATCTAATATAATCCCAATTTTCCCAATAAAAGAGAAAACACAATTTAAAGCAAATCAGGGATAATAAACATCTAATTTTAGGATTTACTAAATCCATTCAAATCAATGATATAAGTATGAGATTAATCTACTAAAACATAATTTCATTTTTCAATCAATATGAAAATTAGAACTAACATTTAACTCTAGTTTCGCATACATGCATTATTATTTTTTAATCTCTTTCCTTAATGCATATCATTATAACAATATCTATTCTTAGTTTTCTTATACTAATCATCAATATTTTATACATTTAAATAAATACACTTTCAAAATATTATATTTGATTAATTATTTAAATATATAAATATATTTCTTTTACTGAAATAAATCTTTCAACATTAATATTTAAACAAATTATATATATATATACAATATGCATATATTATATATAAAATATATTAAAAATAATATATATAATATATATATATATAAATATATAAATATACATATTATAAATATTATATATAACAAAACTAAAATACAAATTAAATACAAATTAAACAAAATCAATACTAAGGCAGGGGCGGTTGCCTTACATAGCCGAACCCCCTTAGTGGGGCACGACTATGCAGGTAGCATTGGTGCTGCCTGTGAAGGCAGCACTGGGTGCTGCCCTCACAGTCGACTCCCTATGGGGTCGGCCATGAGGTAGCCCCCTCGTGCCCTCCATAAAATTTTAAAAACCAAAAAATTCTAATTTATTTCGTTGAAATTAAAACCAAAACTTGCAATTTTCTGCTTCCGCCATGCAGATTTAATTTTTTTTTATCTCGCTGTACGAATTACGATTTTAAAGTAAATAAAATTCTACAGAATACTATTACAATAAAACTCATATGTGTATATTCGTACATGTATATATATATATATAAACAATTTATCCAATGCATATAATATTATAATCAGGTAATAATTTTCAAAGGGGGTTTTCTATAGGAAATTGAGAGAAATCCAACAATTAGCACAAATTTTGACAAAGATCTTCAATTTCAACAATAGAGGGTTTTTAATTCAAATTTATGAAATATTTCCTACAGGAAATGTTTAGAAAATTTTCCCATAGAGGTTCTCATTTCCTCAAATTAATCCGTAAGTTTCACTTACAATTCTACAAAGGTTTCTTTTGAAACTTTTCAATTGTTTAACAAAAACCTATTTGGGTTGCTCTCTACTTTCACTATAAAATCTTGTTTTCTTAAAATTCTCACTGAAAGACAAAAAAATTCTACAAAAAGATTTACCAAGAAGAACAAAAGCTTTAAAAACAATTTCTTCTAAAAACAATATTTTATTAACAAATTTTATCAAATCTTCTACAAAATAAATTCTTTTTATAGACAATCTTTTCAAAAGAAAATAAACTAAATAAATAGGGAAATACCTGTATCCCTGTAGCTTGAAGAACTTGACTGTAGAAGAGAAGCTTTGCCTGCTGCGTGCAATCTTCCAAAGCCGTTCCAAATCACCAATTTCCAGAAGAATGCAAATTCTGAACAAAAATCTATTTGAGAACCTCTTCCAAAATTTTTATTTCAAAACCCAAAGGAAATCAGAAATTAACACAATTTTTTAGCAGAACTCTGTTTTTTCTCATTTCCTGTGAAGAGTTTTCTTGTTTTCCCCAAATCTCATAATATCTTCTTCAAGAGAATCTTCAACAAGAAATTGCAATAAATTTAACTAGCACACATGGCAAAGAAGAAAAACATCTTCTAACAAACTCACAGATCATTCTTTCCTCATATAACAAGAATTTATTTTATTTTAAAGAATTAAAGAATTCAAAATTCAAAAATCAATTTCCTTTATTTTAATTCTTATATAAATTTCCATTTCTTACAAAACATTTAAATTTATATTTAATCTATTCTCACAATAAGAGATAACTTTAATCAATTAATTAATTTATTTAATAAAACAATTTTAGTCACAATGATTAAATTATTTAACCAAATAAACTAATTTAATTAATTAAATATAATATAAAACTTTTATTTACAACATTTAAAATTAATTTAAATAAAAATTAAATTAAAAGAACATTAATCTACTGTTAAATTAACAAAATTTACCTTTCATAATAAATAATCCAAACTGACACAAACAAAACATCCAGAAATACTATACCTAAACTGATGACATACTATGACTAGGTTTGAGACTAGACTAGGAAAAACCTCGTTACTACCTCCCAATCAACATTACCGTTGAGTCTAGACATGCTCAGACCTGTGAAACCAGGTGGAGTCAGTGTCATGTACCTGCAATCCTAAAATTAGAAAAATAACATACATATATATAATCCATGATCCAAACACACCGTGAGGAGAAAATCACAGAAATCATAGGGCTCTCGCAATGCAACTCCGTTCTCCTCACCAATAGAATATCACATCAGACTGACAAAGTAAATAACAATTAATCTACCATAAACATAAAGATAGCAGTAATATCTGAAGTAAACATCTATACTAATATAAAGCATGTCAGAAATAATTACCACCATACAATGTATCATCATATCACGAAATAAGTCCACCATCGCTCTAAAGTCAGTGACCAATACAACAAAGCAAAGTACCAAGATCTTTCAAAGTGAAAACATGCTAACAAAAAATATAAGCAAAATGGAGGGGTACTACAGCTTCCACGTACCAAGCCCACCAACTCCACCACTGCCAGCCCACATAGATACAAAACTGCACATGCCATAAAAAAACCACTCAAGTCACCACTGGCTAACACATCTCTACCATCGACAAATCCAATTCACAAATGGGCTAATGAAAAATCATGGCTCAATATATTTTATTCCCATACAAACAACAAAATAATGGCAATTAACAGTTTGTTATAAGGAGGTTGAAACATATCAGGGGAAAACAATAACATACAACATATTGATACAAGTCAAACAATCTATGTAACAGTTGTAAGAGGTATTAGGATCATACTTAAGAATTAGACATGTATGTTGTTCTTCAGTGATTTCCTAATAGTTCTTTTACAAATTACATGTTTCTCTATAATATTTAGTGCCAAATAATGGAGCTCATACTTAGAATAAATATATATATATATATATATATATATGAATGGGTATGTGCAGGATTATGGGGGTCTAAACTAGGCCTCTAAGTGGCGATGAAAATTCAAAAAATTAGAGTTAGACAACTTGACATAAAAATTTGAATAGGTTATTAACATATTTTGAAAAATATTTAAAAACAAAAGTTGTAGCAAATTGAATGTAGTTTCTAGGCTACTAGTCATTTTTTGGAAAAAAATAAATTTGTTTTGAGAAAATTTGAAATTTCAATGCAGTGGCACTAAATTTTCAGGAAAAAAGATAAGAAGCAGGTGTGTGTCTGACCACCCTAAGTACAAGAAAAAGATATTTTTTTTTTTCTAAATTTTCAAATATAAGTATAGGACATATGTTCAGATGTGCCAAATTTTTTTTTGTAATTTTTTCCACGTAAATAATTATTTATGATTTTTATACTAGAACTTTTCAGAATTATTAAAACGTCTGTGTCTGACTACCATAACTTGGTCAAAAAATTATGAAATTCAATTTTTTTTTTTATCCTATAGTATGTGAAGCATAGAATGTGGTGCATCTTGTAGATTTAAAAAATGTTAACTAGTTTGAAAGTTATAAAAGTTTTTCAATCAGCCTATCAATCAAGACTTTAGACGTAATGTAGGTAGAAAATCAATAATAATTATTTACTTAATTCAAAATAAGACAAAAGTTATATTGGTGGAAAGTTGACAATTTTTTCTATAAACTTTTTTTGTTTGATGAAATTTAGGTAAAAAAAAAGTCGTCAGCCACAAGGGTGAACTTCAGAAAATTATTTTTTTCTTAAAAACACATTTTTTGAGTTGACTTTCTAGGCTAGGCAATCCCAAACCAAATATCAAACGGATATCCGTTAGTAGACAGACATTTGTTAATTATATTTTTGTTATATTATTTATAATAAATAATATTATGTAATATGTATTATGTATTTATAATACATAAATATATAATATTATGTATTATATATAATATAATATATAGTATATTATGTATTATATATAATATATTATATAAGTATATACTATATTATGTATTATTATATTATATATTATATTGTATACTATATAGTACATATATTATAATAATATAATATATAATATATATTATTATATTATATTAAAACATAATATTATGTTATATATTAATATATATAATATATATATTATAATATATAGTACATATATTTTTTATAGTATATATATATTATATATAATATACATATTAATTATTATATATAGTATATAGTATACATATTAATTCTTATATATAGTATATAGTATATAAATGAAATATTATATATTATATTAATATTATGTAATATATATTATATAATATATTTAATATATATTATATAATATATTTAATATACAGTATATATTATATATTTATTGATGTGCGGCCAATTCACAAGAAAGAGTGTAACAACTCTCTAAACCCAAGCTGGTAAGATAGCATTTTGATTTTGATTTGATATTATAAATGTTAAATGCTATTATAATGAAGTTAGATATTGTTGATTAAGTGAAAGTTTATCATGATTAGCTATTCTGATATAATTAATTGATATATATATATGGTAGTTAACTATAGTCAAGATGTAGTATGTGCTTCGACTATGTGTACATGTATATGCGATGTGTATGTTATAGGTACTAGTTATCAACTCCACCTGGCTTCACAGGTCTCAGTGTACCTTCCCTGACGATGCTTAACAAGAGATAGCACATTGACCAACCCTTGACCTAAACCCTTATCGTCGTACCTAGTTGGGTATGATATGTTTTTGATTAATTATTGCAAACCTTAGATACTGTGATTGGTCACGTTCTGAAAAACTTTAATCTCCTATGTGGTCGGCTTGTGAAGAGTGTCTGAGCTTTTGGGTTAAATTGCATTTTTTCGTAAATTTTAATTTAGGAAATGCATTTTATGATTAAATGGGGAATTTAATATTTAAAAGGGATAATTGGGCTTATGTGTATTCTATTTGACTGTAATTGCATGACCTGTGTGATTAAATTTGTTTTGGAAATTATAAGCATTATTTAATTATTTAATTTTAAGTTGTGCTTAGAATAAGCTAAACTGTGATTTTATGTTGAATGCTAATTTATGCTATAAATTGATTGTGTAAATTATAAATTGGGAAAAAAAGGAAATGAAATAAATTAGTAAATGTTAAAAGATAATTTTAATTTGGTCTTTCAAAAAATTGAAATGGAAAAAGAAGTTTAAAAAAAGAAAAAAAGAGAATTCATTTGGTTGTAGCATATTTTGGGAGAGAAATGTGAGGGAAAAACCCTCTTTTGCTAAAAATTTGATTTATTCATTGTGAGAGCAATTGGGCATGAAATTTCATGGGATCAGTTGTATTTGGATAGGAATGGAGAAATGAATGATGGCTGCAATTTCGTGTGCTTTCGTGATTTGTGTGTAAACTTCTCCTCACATGAATTTCTTGCTTGGGAATTGAGGTATTTGATCATTTCTTCCTATTTATTTGATTTTAAAGAGTTTAAGTGATTCTAAATGCATTGGTAGTATGTTAGAATCATTATGTGAATTTTATTTGGATCAAATTGATAGAGAATAATTATTTTTGTGAAAATTTTGAGAATTTTCCCAAATATGGATTTATCATGCCAAATTTTTAATTGGAGGTATAAATTGTTGTTTTTATGTTAAAAGTGTGTTTTTGGGAATATTTAGATCAAAAGAGTATTTTTAGATTTTAGATTTTTGAATTCTAAAATTTCAAGTTTTTTCATTCTCCATCAATGGTAAAACCTGGTTTTTTGTGAAAATTGGGTTTGGTTTAAAACAAATAGTTGTTTTTTTGTTAAAAGTGTGTTGTTGGGTATATTTAGATTAAAATGGTATTTTTAGAATTTTGAGTTTTGAACTTTGAAATTTTAAGCTTTTTCAAGCTTCATCAATGGAGGACCCTGGTTTTGTGTGAAAATTTGGATTTTGTTTAAAAATGAAAATTTGAAAATATTATTGCATATTATAATAGGTAATGATAGAAAATGTATATGAATTCTTTGAATGAGATCATTTTGGATTCGTTTGCTTGTTTAAATTTTTGATTTGTTATTTTAGTGTAAAAATGTGAATAGTGCCATAAGAGGTGTGAATGCCTTGTGTTTTTGGATGTGAATTTCCATTGTGAGCTACACTATTGTTTTGGCTATATTTATTTGTTTGTATGGAATGAGATGAACCCTAGGACTAGGTACTAGAGTGAGTCATGCAAGCCATTTATAATTTATTGGATACCCCTGCATGCCTTTAGTGCTCTTATAGGCCAAGGATGGTTGGGAAGACATGCCCACTCGTGGAGCGTGAGACTTGTGTAGTTGTGCATTCTTGTTGTATGAAAGGATGCCAAGTTTATTTGATTCCATTTATTTGGGCACACGTTATGACTCTCCATATGTTTGCACTCTAGCATCTAGATCCTATTTTGAATAACACCCGAAAGATGTATGTTCCTTCCTCTTTTGGTGTTGAGTTTGAATACTATATTCATGTCTTGTGGAATGGCTTGTATGTCATTTAATTCCTTTTTATCAGTGATTGACATATTAATTGCAATGTCTTGTATTTCATTGATTTCTCTTATGAGTGACGTGTGTGGCATGTGCATTCCATGTGTGAGTAGTTTGTATGGCATGTATTCCATGTGTTGGAATGTTCTCTTAATTTGTGATGATGCATTAAATGATTTATGTAGTTGCATAAATTTTACTCTTCTCTTTATGTGAATTGAGTTGCTTTGACATATATGTTAGCTGCCCCTAATTGGGTTGCCCAGCCTTATCTTTCAGATTGAAGTGTATTCATTGTGATTGATGTGTGTGTAAGCCTTTACCTTGTGCTTGAATCTTTCTTAAGTGTGTGGGCCATCTGACTATCTCCATGAGCATGGCGGGGTAGACCTACGGGTACCACATGGTTGGGTGGCATTGCAAGCCACCATTAGGAACCAAAGATCTCAGCATGGTGGATCTACTTTGAGTTTTTCCTCCTTTCATTCTCTCATGTCTCCTCTTCATGCTTTCTTATTAGTGTAAAATTTATAAATGTATAATTTTGGGACCTTGGGTCCTAAGATTGTAATTGTAATATTGTTATGGGACCTTCCTCATGAAGGATGTTGTAATCAAATAATAATGAGAATAATAGTATGCTTGATTACACTAGTTTTGGTGACTCGGTGTGGGTGTCGAGCACATGTTTATTGTTGTCTTTTCGTTTCTAATTGTTGCAAGTTGGTTGAATGATCATAGAAATCTCATTTGGGTTTTAAAATGAATTGAGTATCATTTTTTATCCTTCTCTTATGTGGTGAGTATTTATGCGTGACTAGGAAGGTTTTGTGAGGGCTTGGGCTGTGTATTTCCCTTCTTGTTTTATTCTACAAAATATCCAGTGCATCACTGCTTTCTATTGTTGTTTTGTGTCACTACTGTGAAGTTCCAGAGTAGCCAGTTTCAGAGTTGTAGGTTCTATAGCTAGAACTTCTGTATCTGGAAGTCTCATAGCTAGGAGTTTCGTAGTTGGGAGTTCCATAGTTGGAAGTTCCGTAGTTGGAAGTTCCATAGTTGGAAGTTTCATAGCTGGGAGTTCTAAAGCTGGAAGTTTTGTAGTTGGAAGTTTCATAGCTAGAAGTTTCATACTTGGGAGTTTTGTAGCTAAGTTCCATAGCTGAAAGTTTCAGAGTAGGAACTTCTAGAGAAAAATTTATGGAGCTATTCTATTTTCTCCTGTTTGGATTTTTTTTCTCTAGAGGGTGGATTAGTCCTATCCTTTGGGTTGTGTTCAACCATGCTTGCTATGTAAGTTGTTAATATATTGTATTGGAAACTACCTTTTGTGTAATTTATTCTTTATGTTTTCAAAAAAAAAAAAATTATCTTGTCCTCTTTTGGCTGTTACCCTTCGGGGTTGCGTAGTGGGATGTTAAAGGGAGAGAGAGAGGGAGTGGGAGGGACTTGAGAGAGAGGGAGAGAGAAAAACCTTAGAAGTGGGAGTGAAAAACTTGAGAGGGATAGGGATATATATATATAGTTTGGAGGGAGAGATGGAGTGAGGGAGAGAGAGAGAGACTTGAGAGGGAGAGAGAAAGAGAGAAATACTTGAGAGGGAGATGGAGAGAGGGAGGGAGAGAGTCCAAGAGAGATTTGAGAGAGACAGAGGGGGGCTTGAGACTGAGAGGGAGATAGAGAGAGAAAGTCCTGAGAGGGAGAGAGAGAGTTGAGAGGGAGAGAAGAAGGAAAAGAGGGAGAGAGAGATTTGAGAGAGAGAGAGACAGAGAGAGAGAGAGAGAGATGATCTAGGGAGAGATAGAGACTTGAGAGGGAGGGAGAGAGGAAGCTCTGAGAGACTTGAGAGAGGGAGAGGGGTGGGAAGGACCTGAGAGTGAGGGGGAGATAGACAAAGAGTTGAGACAAAGAGACAAAGAGAGAGGGAGAGAGAGGGAGAGGGGGAGAGAGAGAGAGGCAGAGACCTGAGAGAAAGGGAGAGAGAGTTGAGAGGAATAGTGTTTTCCCGTGTTGGGACTGGCTCTAGAATAAGAAGTGATACAACCATCAAATAAAACCATTACAACTCACTTCAACATTCATGCCATTAAAACCTTCAAGTTTAATAACATGTCATTAGATCATTCATGTAAAAGACCATAAAATTATCATGAATAAGAATCACTATCTTCCAATCATGGTACATAAACAAGAAAATAAATAAGAACATTATGCAACTTTCAAACAAAATCCTTAGAAGACATCAAGATACATGTTAATTATATTGTTCATGTGAAATCTATACAATGATTATGATCAACAAATAAGTTATTAGTCAACCATGATGCATGAATAAACACTATATATGCACACTATATACATTAACAAACACTAAATTAATAGATTATTTAATATTTATTACTAAATTTTTGTCTCATCATTATACTATTAAATATTCATAAATGGGTATGTGTAGGATCATCATGAAAAAAACAGACCCTTAAATGGCAATAAAATTTAGAAAAATTAGAGTTAGACAACTTGACATAAAATTTTGAATAAATTATCTATATTATTTCAAAAATATGTTAGAATAGAATCTATAGAAAATTGAATGTAGTTTCTAAATTACTGAGTTTACTTAAAAATATATATATATTTATTTGGTGAAAATTTAAAATTTTAATGCAGTAACACTTAAATTTTAGGAAAAAATAAGAAGTAGGTGTCTGTCTGACCACCCTAACCACAATTTAAAATTATAATATTTTAGATATAAGTAGAGGACTCATGTCCTGATGTGATGCATATTTTTTTCTAATTTTTTTCCAAATAAATAATTATTTATGAATTTTTTGTTACAACTTTTTAAAAATATAAAAACTGGTGTGTCTAACCACCTTAACTTGGTGAAAACTTCATGAAATTCAACTTTATTTTTTTTAATCCTATAGTATGTGAAGCATATAATGTGACACATGTTTCAAATTCAAAAAATGTGATACCATTTGAAAGTTATAGATGTTTTTCAATAAACCTATTAATCAGGACTTTAGTCATAATTCAAATAGAAAATGAATAATAATTATTTATTAAATTCAAAGTAAAGCACAATTTATATTAGTGGAAAGTTGAGAATCTCCTTTAAAAACCATTTTCATTTCATCAATTTTGGGTAAAAACAAAATTTTTAGCCACATACCCTACACATATCCATCATATCGCCACTTTTGTCCCATCATGATCCTATACATACCCAAATTCAACACTAAAAATATCCATCCAACCAAATTATTTATAAAATATCCATCCAACAAAATTCTTTATAAAATTTCCATCCAAGATCATTTTTTTTATAAATATAAGATCATTGTCTTAATAAAATTTTGCGGCTCTCAGTTGCATCTATTCATTTCTTTGTGTTTTCCTTTTTAGATTGGGACTGTCTCCTTTCCTCTAAACATTGTTGATGCTCGTCTAATTCCACTTCCATGGACCTAACCACATCAACAACAGTTTGCATTTGTGATGCAAAATGTCTCAATAATAGGTGAACACATTCTTCATTTTCAATAGCGTTAACTTGATCCTGAATGATTCTAACATTCACATCGACTTGTTCTCAAAAGCGAGCACCATTGAGTGTAGGTGGTGGAGGTGGGGGGTTTCGAGGTGGAGTGGGTGGAGGTGGAGTGGTTGGAGCTGGAGGGCATGGATCCATGATTTAGATATAAGTGAACCTACATTAAATTTGTAATTTAAAAATGTAAGATACATGTTTAAAATCCCCTTAAACCATTCAATATAAATGACTTAATTGAATACAAATGAAAAAATGTGTAAAGCTCATTTATGTCTAAGGCATGTAAATGGAAAACAAATAAATTGTTAAAGTGATGTTAAATCTCATTTAAAAATACATTAAATTTTTACCTCACTACAATGTGGAAGTGTTAAGATCCAAATTGATTCAATAAAGGTGGAAATGTTAAGCTCCATATTGATTCAACAAAGGTGGAAGTGTTACTCTCCAAATTTTCAATATTAAGTGAATTTGTATACATAGTTAGTAATGGTTAAACCAAACTTATCCTTGTAGCCATTGGGAAATGGGAAAATTTAATGGGTAATAATTGATGGTGTAACGCCCCGTCACGCAAACCCCAAAGGAACAAGTAAAAATGCAACATTTTTTTTTTAACGAACATAAGGAATGCACATTAAATATTCCAACATAACAATGTTCTAAGTTGCAAAACTAAATCCCATGGGGTACACGAGGTGACATTAATAAACTAACCCAAAACAAAGATAATAGATTAAACATTAAATGTTCAATTATGAATCCATTCATTCACATATCACCATTTAAAAAAATTCATTAACGATAATCACATTAATAAGAGTAATCCATTTAATACCATACATGCAACTCACAAATAAATTAAACATGAGGATTTTAAGTATATATATTTCTACAGATACAACATAACATTAACAATAATTACAAATGGTAGTTCAAGAATGATTACATGGTATGATAATACGTTACATCAGTCTGATAGTACATCATAATGAACACATATACAAAATTACATCAAATTCTTCCCAACACACATGGGAGTGATACATCAATAAATAAAATACAATTGGTAACAAATGAATCCTAGATCAACAACATCTACAAAACCCTACACTGAATGGCACAACTACATCCAAAGGGGACCCAACAGGGTGCATAGAATGTTCCACCCAACCACCCCCATGCTGGGAGTAAACAAGGAAAGATCTTTGACCAAGCACATCCAAACAGTGACACAAGACTAACTCCAGACAAGATAACATAATATCAAAGACCACTAAAAAAACTAAACAACGACAAATTACCAAAAGTCATAACAATAGAATACTTCCAGAGGACTTCAATAAAACAACTCAAATGGAATGCTAGAGGAGAGTGTCATCGCATGACTTCACATGGATTATTCAGACAACCTATCACAAGGTTCCACCTCCATCTATGGTTCTCCTGACATCCTATCTCAAGGCGCTGCTCCATAGGGTTACTCATGCGGAATCGTTAACCTCTCATAAGGATGAAGCAATGATCTTGCCAATCACGACCTTCTTGGCTCACCTTTAGTCTATGATAGCACTAACAGGCAGACGAGACATCCATAATTATCTTGATTATTGTTTAACTATCTAACCCTTAATTAATTACTTAGGTTATCATTAATTACTCTAACTCTATGTGGGTTACCTTTAAAACCCCTTTGTGCGCTGGCCCCCACTTAGAGCCACTCTCTCTAGACACCCAAAACATAAAATATCCAACACAAAAGGATTGTACCAACAAGAATTATTGAACCAACAAATGGAACACCCGCAAGGAAAAACCATCTCACGAAAAATCATATGAATAACATTCACAAAATGGTACAATCCAAGTGTAAACTAAAATCACAACCATAGTCAAAACATAGGCTAAATATCAAATTGCAAGATCAAATATAACATCAATATCCCCACCTCTGGAAGTTCCTAATCAACAACTTAATTTCCTATAATAGGATAAACTAACTCTAGGGTTTTCCCACAAGATATAAACTTGAATAAAAGAAACCCACAATTGGTTAAATAAATAATCTCGAGAGTAAACAAAACATAAAATAACACCATAAAATAAATTACAATGTACAATAAATTTCACCAACTTTATAAATCAATTACTTGAGAAAATTCAATTTAATTAAAAGCACATCTACTTATAACATTGCAACATATGAAATTATATGATTATTCATATTCTTAGCATATCAAATACCTTATATATATAAATATATATAAAATAAATCAAACATTCAATCACATTATAAAATTTAACATAATAAATCACTGTATATTCACCCACAAACATATATATTTATATAAACATATATATTTATATAAACATATATATTTATATAAACATATATATATATATATTTATATAAACATATATATATATTTATATAAACATATATATATATATATATACATATACATTTATATATGCATATTTTATTGTATACATCAAATTCAAAATCTGAAATATATATTTATTTATATATTTTATTCATTTCTTAGAAAACGAGATCAAACCTAGCACACAGTATTTATTTATTTATTTATTTTTTATAAAAGAACATAATATAATATATATATATATATTCATCAAGAGATTCAAAACAAATAATATAAATAAATTGTTTTTTTATCAGACCCAATATAAATATGACATTCAAATTCAATCCAATAATAAAATGATTTTCTTTTGAAAACAATAATTTCCACAACTAAGTTTTATTCAAGAAATTCAAAATGTTTCACTATAGTTCCCTACAGAAGATTCAACGGTTTAATAAAAAAAAATTCAATCACAGAACCTCTTTCAAAAATAGAGAAATTGATTTTCAAACATAGTAGACAAGATTTTGTTTGCTGAATAATAAATAAAAAAGAAACAATAAATTTAAAGGAAATTGGAGTCCTTCGTTCGATGTAGAATCCAAACATAATAGCCTTCTTCCTTTTTGAAAGTAGAATCCCCTTTGTAGCTTCTTCTCAATTTCCTCCCTTCAACTCCCTACTGAATCAATCCTTCCTTGTCTTACAAAACAATTTTTTTTACAAGAAGCACATAAAAACTATCTTTTTTTATTTTTTTTTCAGACCAAAAACTAAAAAACACCTTGTGTGTGTAAAAATTCCTCATAATAATTAAAATAAAATAAAATAAAGCTCTTCTTATTTTTCCTCAAAAATCCTCAACATTCATTGGTTCTTTTCTTTCTTTTAAAAGCACACACTTATCTCACAAATTTTATTAAAAATTCATTATTTTCACATAATATTATCCTCACAAGATATTCTCTTCTGATTTTCTAATTTAAATATCTTGAAAAAGATAATATATAATTATCACCCACATTATTTATTTAATTTAATTACTTACACCATTTAATTAATTAAATAAATTTTAATTTACAATATTTAAATTTCAAATTACTATTACTCACAATTAATCATATCCACAAAATATCATTAATTTATTCCACATAAAATAAAGATAAATTAAATGACAACTAACCATAATAAAATAAATAAACAACCATAATAATGAGACAAGGACAAAGCCAAAACCAAGACACATCAAGACTCACAACAAAATGATGGACTTGGGATGGGGACACTTCCTTATCAACTCCCTTTTTCAACATCGTACCTGTTGGGTTAATTTAATCCTCGCCCTATCTTGCCGAAGCAGGTGGAATCAAGACTTTATTCTTGTGAATCTTACATACAAACAAACATCAAGTAACATATAAATCTCCATTGCAGACACACCATGAAAGGAAATCGCGAGGTAGTAGGGTGCTCGCAAGCGAGTGATGCTACTCCGTCCTTTCACCAAGAATCACTAATCCACACATTAGAAAATAGAGCATCATAGAATCACAACATCGTCACATATAATATTAAAGAAAACCATAGCATAATCAAATAATCTAACCACCACATAAAGTTATCATAAATCATCATATTAATGTCAAGTGTAGCAAACCAACCAAACTATGAATCCACACACAACCAAGTCGGTGAACTAATCACCATCACAAACCAGTACCAAACCAACACATAAGAGTATCAAAGAGTAGCAAAGAGTATCAAAGAGTATCAACAACATGGGGGTATTACAGATGGGTTGTGCGGGAGGCTATCATTTGTATATGATTCAATATAATATGTAGTACCCCTCCGTTTATGCTCATGTTTTCTGCTGTTATGTTTTCACATAGTTAGACTATGATATTTTATTTGGATATTTTGATTGCTAGTTTTGAGCGATAGTGGATTTATTCTGTGACATGATACATTGTTTGGTGATTACTGTTTTCTGATTTGCTTTGAGGTAGTTTAGATGTTTACTTTCAGATGATTATTGCTATGTATATGTTTATGATGGACTAAAAGCTATTTATTTTGTCAGTCTGATGTGACGTGTATTGGTGTGGAGAACAGAATCGCATCACTCGCTTGCGAGTGCCTTGTGATGTCTGTGATTTTCTCCGCACGGTGTGCCTGTTCAATACTTTAATATATATATATATATGTATGCATGTTATTGCTTGGTTGCAGGGATTGTAGGTACATGACACCGACTCCACCTGGGTACTCAGGTCTGAGCGTGTCAAGACTCAATGGATACGTTGATCGGGAGATAGTAGTTTGGTTCACCCTAGTCTAATCTATAATTCCTGTCTTAGTACATTGTCTATTTTAGTTCAGAGTCATAGAATTGTTTTATATTTTTCTGATTGGATTAAATTGCTTTGATAGGAAAATCTGGTCAATTTTAATAATAGTTTATTATGTCTTACTTAATGTTATTTAAATTGATTTTTAATATTGAAGAAATTAGTTACATGTTATTTAATTAATTAGTTAGCTTATTTGGTTAAATGGTTTGATCTTAAAAGAGTAAACTTATTTAATTAAATAAATAAATAAATTAAATTAAATTATTTAAGTGTGTGAAAAGTTTTATTTGGAATTAAATTAAATTGTGGAAATGGCATTGAATTGTAAATTAATTTTTTTTTTTTTGAAAATTAGAAAATTAAATAAAAATAAATGCATGTGATTTGAATATTGGTTGTGAATTTAAATAAAATAATTATGTGCATGCAATTTGAAAAGAAAAGTTATCCGAGAAGTGGTTGAGATATTTTTGCATCTTCTCGACATGTGTGCAAGTTTCATTTATGGGGTTTGTTGAGAAATTTCTTAGAGCATATTTGGGATCTGGGAATTATGGTAGGGTTATTAGTTTTCTTCACGGGGAAATAAAAAAAAAGTTTTTGCTGTGTAAAAATTTATTCTTTCTTAGAAATTGTTATTTCTCTGTATTTGGTTGTATATTTGTGGAAGATCCCTTGATGGGAAGATCTTTTGTGTTTGTTGAAGAAGCTTTGGAGGATTGTGTTCTACGGGCAATAGAGGATTTATTTTCTATAGTCAATCTCAAGCTACAGGTATTTTTCTCTATTTAATTTGATTTCTTTTGAAAAAGAATGATTGTGAAAATATTAGTTTAGTATTTCCTGTGTTCTTCTCGGAAATTTTGTAAAGATTTTATTTAAAAGTAGGAAAGATCTATGAAGTATTTTAGATGAGAAAAAAAAAGAAATTCTTTGCTGTTAAATATTAAAATCTCTATGAAAATTAATTTCAGACAGTAGAAAACCTACAGGAGAAATTTACAAAACCATAGAGGGTTTCATGATAAAATTTATCTGTTTAATTTGAAGAACAATTTGGAAATTTATTTTATTAAAACTTCTATTATTGTTTTTATATATTTTATTTGGAAATCAAATTGTTCAGAATGAAAATATTTCTTCCCATTTCCTGTTAAAAATTTGTTGAAAAAAAAATTGTACAAATACAGTGATTTATTGTTATTGAAAATAATATATATATATATATATTGAAAAGTATATATATACATATACAAATGTGTATATACCAATTAAAAAATATTGATTTAAAACCCTGCTGTACCAAATTCGCATGGAGAAAATTCATATAAAATGCCGAACGCGATTTATTTTAATCGCTGAAAATTTTCGTTAAGTTTTAAATGTTTTATTTTAAAAAAAATTAAAAATTAAAATACATAGGGGAGGGCCCAAACCCTCCCCATATATTATTGTGGTGGGTGCAACCCACCAAGGCTATGCACAGTAGCAAGTGGCTACTGGGCGCAACCCTGGCAAGGCTGTGTCCTCCCACAGGGAGGCCGCGGGAACCTTACCATATATTGTATGAAATTTAACAAAAGTTTAGTATGCGAATTTTTATGTTTCATTCATTAAATTCAATTTTTTATATATATTGCAAATATTATATATTATTTATAAAATTCGATTTATATATATATCATGCGAATTTAAAAATTAATAAATATTTAATATATTATATTTATGTATATGTATATGTATATATATATATATATAAATATAATAAATTAAAATATTATTATGTTTAAATGGGATGATTAAAAGAATTAATTTATTAAATATCTAGATTTATATATTTTAATAATTAATTATCATGATTTAGATATTTGTTCTAAGAATAGATTGTTATTCTGGAGTTATATAATTTTCACTATAATATATGGTTATGAAATTGGATTAAATGTAGATCTGATTTTCGTATTGGAAGGGAAAATAAATAACATTTTAGATGTTTGGTTTAGTTCACACTATTTTGATTGACTGGATTTAGCATATCCTAAAGTAGATGTTTTATTTTTTTTCAATTTGCTTTAAATATTGTTTCTTGTTGGGAAAATTGGGAATTGTAATAAATGTTCAAGTCTTCCAGACCAATTGTTAAATGGTGATTGTGATTTTTTTTTAAAGTAGAGTTCTTGTGT